>JAJIZL010080190.1:0-18351 GCA_023969395.1 Amblyomma maculatum | reverse complement strand
TAAAAACACTGTCACTGCAGCAACATGTTTTCATTTTCCTGCAATGCCTGTCTTGCAGCTGCAGCTGGCTTCTCCGATATGCCTGGTCGGTTGACAGCTGAGTAGAAAAAGGAAAATTTAAACCTTGCTTACAGCGAACGAAATAATATTACTGTCAGTTTGATGCATTTGGAGGACGCTGAGGCACACGTCTGTGCGATGCATAGGCCAGACACTTCGCTTCCGTTTTCTGTGCAAAAGTCTTTCACATGGTGCATATGTCCAGACTCAAAATATTTGATGCATTTAACTATGTTTGAGCCCCGAAAAATACCTGTCAACCCCAAAGCAGGCTGAAATCAGGCAGCTACCAGCAGCGGCGCGCCGGCTCCTGTTGCCATGCCTGCTACGCTTCCCCCTGCAGACACCAAACTGGCCGGTGGACCATAGAGAAAGAGATTGGGTGGACGCTCCTGGCGGGTGCACGATTGTGTTACGTTACGTCGCGTCACAGTCGCGCGGGAAGCCGCTTGTTGCCCGTTTCGTGTGCGTGCGTGTTTGTAAAGCATGTTGTAGGCGTTTGATCAGAACATTATCCACGTGTTAGAATGGCTACGGAACTCCGTTCATTCGAATACCATTGTTTAAAGAGCGCAAAACGATAATCAGTGTTAAAGGACAAGCGCAGGCCGGATGCTTTGAAGAACACGGATTTTGGTCATGCCTTGGTGAGAGCACGGACGGAGGTAAGTAATTTCCGAACCTAAAGTGTGCAATGTGGACTGCCGCCTGAATAGGGCACCTTTATCAGAGTGACAGGCAGCGATCGGCGATGTTTGATACGCGCATCCGTTGATGTCCTGCCTGATCTAGTCTCGATCAGAATGGCAGATAAAAAAAAACGAGTTTCTGACATGTTTTTCAGTAGAAAGTAAGACTTACAGACTTACATGAGCATTTTCAAGCATTCAGAAATACTTGTCATTAAAGGGATAAATATCGAAAGCAATTCTGCGGCAATTCGGCTATGTTCATCCCAGGGCATTCTAAATTGATGTATTTCCGTGAACACTGCATTTTTCCTTTGCGAATAGCTCACGCAGGAAGAAAATGCTCAGCTTAGATTGTTTTTGCCTTGGCTTATACCTTGCATAGGGTTACTTTGCACAATCACTGTGGTCCTGACTAATGCGATTCGGCCAGTAGTGCAGTGAAAACAGCTTCGTCACGTATGTCTAGTAGCAGAAAAGATGCAACGTAATTCAAAGAAACGTTAGAAACAGTATATGTTAGGCTAGCACTTTTTGTGTAGACGTAGATTTTTCAGCCCTGCAGCTCTTCATTTTGGTGTTTTTTTTTTTTTTTTCAGATTACAAATCTTCCACCAGACAGCAATTCTGCATGATGAACTGACCGTTAACGAACACGTGGAGTTCATGAAAACAGAGATCAAGCGGCCCTCTCCTCATAACGCGAAGATATCCGATTTGATGAAACAGACCAGGGCATCAAGGAGGCAGTGAATTAAAGACACGCAACCATCAACAGCCGAAGTTATCAAAAAGTACCCTGCTCTGTCGAATGCGGAAATGGTGAGCAGGATGCTACATTTATTCCTTTTCCGAATTCTTTCTCGCATGAATGCATATTGTCCTCATTCAAGGTGCAGGTGAAAAACCCCATCTAAGTTCTTTAAAAGAAAAACACGACGGTTTGAAGCCGACTGGGCTCCTTCTTTATGGTGTGATTCTAATCAAGGCACAGCTTGGCTTTTTAAGCCATTGTGTTGACGACCTCCGCGCCAATGGTCGCAAACCATGGATGTGCAAATAGGGAAGGGTCTGGCAACCAGCATCGAATGTCTCCTCTCTCGGCCAAAGGACCGCCACCCTAAAGAAAATATTAAAAGCATGGTCTACAAAACCCCTGCTCGGTCTGCCCGGCTTCATATGTAGCGGAAACGAAAAACTTCGAGGAAAGCGTGAAGCAACACAGACCGGACGTTTGACACTGGCATAGTCAGCCAGTGTCACTGGCTGCCCCAGATGGGGGTCACAAAATCGACTTCAATAGAACGGTTATAAAAGACTATCACACTAATATGCGCAGGAGGCTTTTACCTGAGTCGTGGCATATTCAGCAAACAACGGGGAACGTTAGTCGCTCTCTGGGGACCCTTCCCTCTTCATACATCTATGTTTTGCGGCCATTGACACGGAGGTGGTCAATGCAAGGGCTTAAAAAACCAAGCTGCGCCTTACCCGGAGTCACACCAAGAACAAGTCAAGTCCGCTTCGAAACTTCGTGTTTTTCTGTTAAGGAACTTTGTTGGGGCTATTCACCTGTACCTTAAGGTAAATTTCCCAACCAGACAGACTTGCGTCAGATGTTTTCTTTTGTGTATCGATTTATGTTTTAATATTATCGCTAAAAATATTGTTTAGTAAATAAGTGAAAATATTTCTCATTCAAGCTAGATGAGGAGTTCACCGCAATGACAGGCATAAATTTGGTACTGAAGTTGTTGGCATTTATAAATCACTAGGGAGCACGGTGCTTGGAGCTGGCCAAGGGTCGACGGTGTGTCAAAGAAACAGTCTCCGAGATAGAAGCACATCTCGAAACAATGGAAGGAGGTACAAAAAGTGTACGTATAACTTTTCCATGTTCATAGTCTTGCTCAGTGCTATAACAGAATTTTGGTTGACCGATTGCTTCGCGGTTGGTGTTCTACGCATATTGCCGATGCTTCTGAAGGAACAGTCCAGATTTCTGAAAGGGCCGGTAAGTGTACTGCTTTAATTTCCCTTCAATAGTTTACTCCTAAAATTGGGACTAATTTTGACTCATGGTATTGGCGCAGGACACCTACCCCGCCCTTTCTTTGGAGACTTCGCAGCTGCATGAAGCCAAAGAAATCGTCGCCACTTTTGAGGCACTGAATGTGGATGTCATTGACCTTATAGACGGTATTGCAGCTGTTATAGAAATAGATTGGATTTTCGATATTAAGTACAGCAGCCAGAACAAGAACACATCTGCTGTTTTCTAACAATTTTGTGGCCTTCAAACATCCACCAGGACCCGTTAGTACTGTGCACCATATCGTGCATTGAAGAGGGCTTGCAGAAGACTGTATAATGTAGATTTGGAGAGAAAACAAAAGTTCAGTCCGATCTTCACTATTTGAGTATATTTTTTCCTGGCTTTTAAACAGTGCAAATTTTAGTTCCTGATCAACATCCAGGAGCCAAACTACTGGCCCACTCTTCTTATGACAATAAGCACTAATTTGATGAGAGTTGATTGGAGTGTCTTCTGTAAAAGAAGGAAACTTTTTTTTCATTTTTCAGTTATGACGTGAAAACACCTTCTGCAGATACCACATCCATGGCATTTCAGCTAGGGCTATATGGGAGTGGAAATTTCCCTTTTTTATTTAGAATATCACTGCGGAAATGCAGATATTTAGCAAAAATGTCATGAAAGATTTTTTACGCGTAACGCTAATACGCGTGTTGTGCTTGCGAAATAGAAGCCCGGGATGTGATGATGAAATATTTTATGCGAACAAAATTTATATGTACAGCCGCTTAAGATGCACCTACTCAGAAGTGTGCGCATAAATTGATTCGTGAGCATGCTGCATTTCTCCAGCAGAACGAAATAGAGCAAAATATTTGCTCCTCATCAAGTGCAAAGCACCGAATATGAATCCATTGTAGTTATAAGTATGGCTTGGTACAAAATGGGCATCAGCAGAATTGTTTGTGTATATTAATGGGCTACAGTTATGTGACTCTGCATTAAATTCAAAATGTAATACTGATTTTACCGATTTGTTAAACATATTCGTTATTCTTATTACTTGCAGAGCAAAAGGTCCATGTCCATGTAATTCAGCTAAAGAGGTAAATCTGATGTGAGCAGCAGGAATTTTAAAAGCTTTATATGTATACATATTACTATAGCTCAATGAGTTCCTGCCCTTTAGGAACTGCAGTTAGTAACGGAAGGGTTAGTAACTTTTACTAACTTACCCGTTACTAACTGCACTTACTAACTCAATGGGTTGCTACCCTATTAAACAGAATTTAGCAACTGGAAGGTTAGTAACAGTTACTAACCTTCCCATTGCTAACTGCACTTACTAACAAGGTAGTAACATATGTGACAAGCAGTTGCTACCCTAAAGTTAGTAAAAATACTACCTTTTTTCTAAGAGTGATATAGGTTTAATCACAATATGTTTGAACGACACCCGTGACTTCACAGATGCTCTTTCGTGTTGCTCAAAAGACTGCTATGTCATCAGCGTATGCTAGCATTTTCACATGTGCTGATTGCAGCTTGAATCCTAAAATGCGGTTGCTATCAATGATAGCTAAGCAAAGTGGCTCTGAATACAGTGCAAAAAGCAGGGGTGAGAGCGGGCAGCCCTGCCTTACCGATGAACGTACTGCGATGCTGTCAGTCAGTTCACCATTCACTATAATACGGGTCGTGCAGTTCGCATAAGCCATTTTCACACCCTCCACTATGACTTCGCCAAGGTTAGAATGCTCTAAAATGGAAAAAAGAATTTCGTGAGAAACGCGGTCAAAGGCTTTCGCCAAATCTAATTGCATCATGGCTATCTGACCGCCGAGTGCATCAACACATTCTAATACGGTTCGACATGTATATTCGTGGCAATGGATCGACCCTTGATGCCGCACGTTTGATGAGGCCCAACCAATTTTTTTATTACGCTTTGCAGTATTTTTGCTAAAACCTCCATGTACACCTTGTAGTCAACATTGGTGAGGCTAATCGGCCGATATGACCCCACCAACTGTCGTTTCTCCGGATCCTCTGTTTTGGGTATTAGAACAATGTGCGATCTAGAGAAAGACAATAGAACAGGATTACGTTCATAAGCTTCAGTGATTACATCGAGCATAAACTGAGCCGCATACTGCTGAAACGTTATAAAAAAGACAGCGCTTAGACCATCCGGCCGAGGGGCTTTCCCAGGTGTCAGGTCATCTGTTGCAGATTCTATCTCCTGAAACGATATCGGTGTTTCTAGGCGCGCTTTACTTTCGTCATCCAGTGCAGGCATCAGTCTTACAAAGTCTGTTTGAAAGCCGCCTACAGTCTCAAGCTTAGCGCTAAGCAGTTCTTCGAAGTGCTCTGCTACCGCACGCTGAATATCTTTAGCATCTTCTGTGATATGGTCGGCATACCTTATACTCCGAATTGCTTTCTGGCCGGCGTATCTTTTCTCTCGTCTGCTAGCGCTCGTTTTGTCAGCACTTCTCCAGCCCAAAGCTTTTCAGCCCTTGCACGTATGACAGCCGCTGTGTATATTTCGCTGTCGATTGTTTCCAGCTCAATTTTTAGGTCTCGTATTTTACGGGCGAAATTCCCTGGCACAGTACTTTTCATGCTTAAAAAAAAAGTAAGTTGTTCATTCAGTTCTTTTTCTTTCTCTTTATACCGCACCTTACAACTCTTTTCTATGGCTTTCAATTTGGCCCACTCTTTGAAGCTGTCCAATTCCGCTGCAAAACTTACTGCTGGTCGCATAGCAAGACGATTTTCAAACTCGATCTTAACTTCCGTAAGGAACTCTTCATCGGCAAGAAGTTTGGCATTCAGTTTCCATAGGTACCAGTTAAATCGCGATTTCTTTCATTTTTTACCAAATACTGCACTCACGAGACAATGATCGCTGAAAGACAAAGGTTTGACCTCATATGCAGTACATAGGGAAACAAGATCTACCGAGGCATAAACCCAGTCCAATCTAGCATGGCTATCTCGCTGAAAGTGCGTGACCTCTGGCTGGTTTCCAGTGGAGAACACACTACCAACATCCTCAAGACTATGCTCATGCACAAGTGCATTCAACAGCTCGGAGTTTCTGTCTCTTCGAGGTGTACACTTCGCCGCTCGGTCCACAGCTGCGCACACACAGTTGTAGTCACCAAGTACAAGCAATATTTTGTCGACCTTCAACCACAGCTCATTCGACTAAAAAAAAATTCACGCTCACATTCTGAATTGGGAGCATACACACACACAACACGCCACCATAACTTACAGTAGGTAAAATCAGTAACCAAAAGCCGGCCGCTTGTACAGGCAAAAACTGACTCTACGCTTACTCCCAGCGTGTTACGTATAAATAAAAGGCATCCACCCAATACACCAACAGAATGGCATACACACACATAAAAGTTTGTTTGAAAAGAAGCCACCATACGGCCAGTGCTTTCTTGGCTCTCAATCTTTGACTCTTGCACAGTTGCTATATCTATATCATTATCCAAAAGGAGGCGACTGAGCTGGCATTGTCACCTTCTTGCTCCCAGCCCTCTGACATTCAAAGTAGCTACGTGTAACGCCGAATTAAGCTTGAGAGTCATGTACTAGGGAGAGACGCTCGTACCCGCATGGTGCCTACCTTCATGGTTACGTGGCCTCCGTTTCTGACGAACAGCGGCGTATGTATGCATGTAATGTCCTCCCAGCAGAACGTCGGGATGCATTCAAACGAAGTCCAAACACCTTGTTTCATTTTTGCTCACACAAGCACCGCTTGGTTGCAGAAAGTTCCTGACGCTGGTCGGTAGACAGCCGACCCACAAATCATTCAAGACACCACAAAAACTACGGAGGCGGTTTCCCCGCCTGCCGCGTGTCGGCCGAGACGTTCGGCTTCGGTCTTAACGTTGCTCTTCGAATGCCGGGAGTTTTAGGCGGCGGCTCACCACAAACACCGCCTGGCAGCTGAGTCTCCTCGACGCTTTCCTCGTGCGGACGTTTCGCGGCAATTAAGGCTGCTGTTTCCGGCCCAACCTCCATGGCATCAGTACAGGGAGGCTCAGTACTGAGATGCTCCTTAGCGTCAGAAAAATTGATTACATCTTCTGACCCTTCATTTGAAGTGCCTTCATGGTCCCGTGACGGAACGTGCAAGGCTTGCCGAGTTTCATTCTCTTGACTGAAGACCGTCACTTTATGCTTTGTTAAAACAGTCATGGAATGCGCGTCCTGTTTTGTTGACTGACCTCTAATGTCAGCAGCCTCCTCCGCATTCACCTCGTCCATAATTAAATCGGACGAGTCTTCGCCGGTCCCAGGTCCGGCAATGCTAGCGTAGGTACGTGCACACTGGCTGTCTTCATGCTCGAACCGTCGACAGGTTCCGCAGCGAGGAACCCGGCACTCTTTGCGTATGTGACCAGTACTCCGACAGCGTAGGCACAAGGGAGGTCTGCCTGGCACAATAACGAGCGCCAGCTCACCGCTAACATTCAACTGATGCGGCAGGTCGTCGAGCTTTATGCCAGCTTTCAGCTTCAGCGTGACGAGTCTAGTAGTAGAGCCCTTTTCTAGCATACCTTTAACACGCCAGCGCTCCCGGGTAACTTCCGACACCTTACTGTACGGCGCAAAGGCAGCAGCACGAACATCCTCGTCTGGTACGTTGTGTAGCATCCAGTGAAGTTTGAGTCGCACGTCCTGGTTCGCCGGGTCAATTACCAAGCAGGGACCGTTTTTCACACAAAGCTCACCTACACTAACAATCTTGGAAATCGCTTCAGTATACTTGAGAGTGACGACCCTGACGTGGCTCATCCGATACGCCCCTATTGTGACAACATCGAGGATTAGCGAGTGCTGTGCTAAAAGCATCCCGGAAAGCTTCCACCCGGTATGCGCGGGCCCTGATATCGGCGTGCAAAAAAACGGTATGCAAAACAAACCGACCTGTTGGCAGTGCAGGCAAAACAACCTGGTAAGTATAGTCCTGTTCAGCAGTCCTGTTACCGCGCCCTCACATGGCCGCTGAAGCCGCTCCTGAGGAGCCCTGCATCCTGCATCCGTTCACTGGCGTGGCCGGAAGCAGAATTCCATCTGAGCTACACCCCCGACGGGGAACAGCAAGAGCAAAGCACCTGACTGGGCGGTGAGAGTTGCACAAAGAATCTACACCACCCTCAAGGACGCCCGAACCAGAAATGCGGTCGCTTTTCGCTCTCCCTAGCCTCCCCGGCGCTAACTCTCGCTTTGTGTCCTAATCGTGTCGCTGGCGGAATCTGCGTTTTCGACCACAGTCACGTAGCCGCCATACCTTCATACACTCACGAACTTTCATCATTTAAGATTCCTACACACTCGTATATCACTGAGACTTTCTTCAATTAATAGCTTATTTATAAAAATGTCATATTGTCTGGTCTCTTCCACCTGAAGACATATTTAATGTAAAAATGATAATTAAGAAATATTGACCAACATTATATCCAGCTTAGAAAAACATTTCATGAGTAAAGGTAATTAGACGAGAAGGAATTTCTTTGCCTTAGTGTACTCTTAGTTTTGCGCTTTCTATAAAAACTAAACTCCCAGGCGCTGTGAACACTTCATCAGAAAGCTTTCGATGTTTCAGAGCACCTATCATGCTTATAGGATACCATTTTTTGTAAACTACTCAGTGCTTTCAAGTGGCTGCATTCTGAATGATACAGATTGATGCAATCTTTATAAAAGCTTGTTTACAACGGTGTTCAATTCCATTCAAGCCTTCTCAACACTGAATATGTCCTACCGTAAAACATTAACACTTCACACTGATTTTTACTGCAAAGTCAAATAACATATTGCGGCTTTGCCCTGCTACGCTTATCTAGGACTTATCATGTGTCATAAGTCTTAGACAGGCTAAAGGGACTAGTTTGGCACTTGTAGCGTTCTACAATGAAGATGCAGTCTTCACAGTGAAATTCCACTGCCTCTAGACTGTGGGCGATTGATTACATCAGCTTCTGCTTGAAAACAATGTGTACTTCTTGAGAGAAACAACGGCACACGGTGGAACCATTTTTTATAGATTAGCCTCTTTATTCACAAGCTGAATTTTGTTCACATGGGAAGAACCCATTACCCAGGCATCAATATGCCTGTTTACCAATGGAAAAGTTGTGTACATTGAAGTTGTAGAGAATGAGAGAGAGAGACAGAGAAAAAAAAACTTTATATAATGCGAAAAAGAAAAATAATCTAGAGCTCCCGTGGTTGGGTCCTCCGTCCAGGACTCCCGCGGCCTTTGCTGCCCTGCTGGCCCGTTCAATCAGCCAAAGCTGGTCTTTCGACTTTGAGCTGGACAGCGCAGCCATCCACTGCTCCGGCGTGGCGTTGTGAATTATCGGCACTGCCTCTATTTTCTGGCAGGCACATGTGATATGAAAAATTGTCGGTTTCTGTCCACACCAGCGACAGCGGTCCCTGTATACGGTCGGATGTATCTTGCTGTATAAAGACGGGCATGGATGAAGTCGTAGAGAGGACGGAAATGAGCAGCAGACGGACTCTCCAATTAGGAAAAGATCCCACGCCCCCAAAATTTCTTTACCTTCGACCGAAAGTCCACGTCATGATGCGGTTGAACACGTTAACAGCGGTGCACGGGAGAAGCGCCCAGCATTGCTTAACCTAGGCATTCAGAGCACATCGCCAGAGGACACTCGGCGGGAAGTGAGCGTCCCGTCGATAGCTCAGTTGGTAGAGCGGTGGACTGTAGAGGTTCCCCGACTGCGGACATCCATAGGTCGCTGGTTCGAATCCGGCTCGACGGAGCTCAATATTTTTCTCGAGTGACCTCTTGATGCTTCATTTCTGGCATCTGCATAAGCTCAACGAAATAAAACAGTCTTTTCACTGACCCTTAGTATGGAATTTTGTATGATATACAAAATCCTTTTCCCAAAATTCAAAATACAATGTTTCCAGAACAAAACTAAGAAATGCATTAATCCTTTTTCTTTTCATACTACCTGAACAGCGCTCGAAGAGATAATTATATAATGCCGTTGGCGGAAACAAGAGTCCCCTCTGCTACCTGCCCGTAAAAACCGCAGGTGTGTATATTCATCTGTTTTCCTGTGTCTCTGAGAAGCAGCGAACGTAGTTTGACCAATGATCTTACTGCGTGGTGTGGAACTCGAAAGTATTTGTCACGAGAAGGAGTAGTATCGAAGACAGCTAGGCGAAAATATTTGGCTTCAATGGGACATAAATACTTACTGTAGGTCCCAATTAAAGCTGTTCGATTTCTTTTCCTGCCCTACTCTATCAGCCAGTTATGAATCGCCTGTCTTTGATATCATGTAAAAGATTCTACACAAAAATGAAATATAACAGGCAGCTGCTGTGCACCCCCTTTCGATCCTAAATTTTACAAACATCTTGCACGATTCTTTGCATTATATCGTGTACTCTACTATTTTGCAGTAACACTAAATATTTTAAACACAATCAAATAATATCCTGTGGTTTATTTAATTCTCTCATGCAAGATTAAAAAGAAAGAGGAATGTTTAGCTTTATTTAAAAGACGTTTTCTCGGCTTCTGTTTTGGTAAATAAATAACGGAGTTGTATTTGAGCGACTTCCTGTGCTCTCTGCTCACCTGTGTTAGCATGTTACGTAAATTATAATCAGTGCATCCTACAATGCTCTACGATAATAGGCGCAAACTGGGACAAACTTTGATTGCTGACTCGGAATGTGTCGCTGGACGAATGCTAGATAGCTAAAACTGCATATGAGCAACGCTGAATCCTGTCACCAGAACAATTGCAAGCAGAGCTAAATGACACAGCTTGCATTCACTCAGTGCAAAGATGAATAAAGGAACGCTTTGCGGTATTCCCTAGCAGCCGATTCGTGCTAGCAATGCTTTTCTCATGGCACCTCCAAGTGACCTTGAAGGGCTCGTTATTCAGGTGGAGCTTATCCTTAGAGACACGCCGATGGATGGCGATAGTTGAGAAGGAACAAGTAAAATGAAAAATACAATAATAGTGCTGTGAAGTTCATTGCCATATTGAATGGCATGACAACTGCATTAAGGTAAAATTCCAACAAGGATAGAAAAACCCACTTCTTTTCAATTCAGGCGGTTGACAGGATTGTCAACAGTAGGTTCTACAATAGCAAGGTGTTCAAAATTTACAGGTATGTCCACGAATGTTTAGTACTCTTAAGCAGGCAAGACACAACTACTTACCAGTCCACTGCTGAAGAAATTTTAGCTGGTTTTAAAGACCTTAACCATGATTTAAAATGCACCTCCGAATTGCCATAAGATAACAACCAACAGTGTTCGGACTTGGAGTTTCTCTTGGAACAATTAAAGGAGAGTAGGTTGGATGTAGCAACCTCGAAGCCAAGAGAAACTTTTGTCCGACTACTCGTCCCAATCCAAGAGATTTTAGCGGGCTATAGCGACATCGGGATTAGATTCAGCAATCAAAAAATCCTGTCAGCACTGCACGCAGGAAAGTTTTCAGTTGCAGGTTGCACAATTGTAACAAGCAGGGTTGCCGCAGACCATAATCTCGGCATTGGCTCTATCCCTGCTTCAGAAGGTCAAGGGCAAGAAAATAAATCCCAATTTAGACGATAACAGAAGGGTGAGGCCAGTTGTTGTTCGGTATACCAGTTGTTTAGCATACAATTTGGAAAGTCGCCAGTAAGTTCAAGCGCCCTCATGCCAGAGCATTTTGATCTCAGCTACGAAATGGAGCTCTCACGCCATCGTTAAATGACAAATGCTAATAAAACTTTTAGGAGATGATCTCTTATCACAGCAAATAACTATCTCATAGCATTTCATGGCCATTTAGCCGTTAAAGGCGCCGTTGTGGCTTCATTTCGCACCCGAGGCAAAAAGCATTTGGCCTTAGGACTTTTGACCAAGGCTGTACATTTATAGTTTTGCGCCCCTGGTAAGCTGGCTACATTTCTTCCAGGATTTACAAGGAACGCGCTTAAAAGCAAACATGTGGCGTAAGGCATTCCTATATGTTCGTCAGTTGTAGAGAAGAGGTGATCTTCCAGATTCCGCTAACATGTGGCAAACTGTACATAACAAAAAATGCCTCAATGATCAACCACTTTGTTTGGAATGTATCTTTCGACACGATTATCGACAGCAAGGGCGTTCCTCATTAGCTTAAACAGCATGTCTATTTTTATATGCCGGTGACAAGTTAGCGCTTATCGCTATTGCGATGGCGCATGTTCAGTTTTAAAAGATCATGCTAAAAAATATTAGCAATTCTTATTCCACGTCTCGACTTAATTAGTGCCCTCCAGAGCACCGTAGAAATAATAAGACGACAAGATAATTTATTTTTCTAAACAACATTGAAGCTCAATTGTCACAGGATAAAATAAATTGGAAAGAGCGTGACATAATTTCATGTGCCAGTTTTATTTTACTCTCAAGACTTACCTGCTGCACCAACTCGTTTTTGCCTTGCGGCTTGTTTTTTTTTATTTTTTTTTTATTTATTCATATACCCTCAGGGCCCGAAGGCATTAAAGAGGGGAGTGGGAAAGATACATTGGTACAGGGTACAGTGCAGCATAAAACAACATAGGAGAAACAATAACATGGCGAAAAGGGATAAAAAAAAAAGCGGAAAAGCAGTTGAGACAAAAAAAAACATTTCCGACAGTCAACAATGTAACCGAAAACGAACAAAAACAATTGACTACCATCTGTAAATATAGATTACATACGGCAGTCTTAAAAGAATTTGGGTCCGTAATATCAGCAATGTGCCTAGGAAGGTGGTTCCAACTGACAGAAGTGTTTGGAACAAAAGAATAAGAGGCGTGTTTAGTACGACATGACGGAACACCTACTTTGTGAAGATGATCAATGCGACCTGAAACATATGGGGGGGTAGTTAGTAGCCGGCTCTTAAGGACAAGATTGTGGTAATAGATTTTGTGAAATAGGCATAAGCGAGAAATTTTTCTGCGTAGTGAAAGCGGTGGCAATGATAATGTTGTTTTCATAACGGTAGCACTGGAGTTACGGTGATAGTTGGAAAGTATAAAACGTGACGCGCGGTTTTGAACAGATTCGATTTCAGATTCTAGAGATGCAAGGCCAGGGTCCCAGACAGAGGCTGCATATTCCAGTTTAGGACGAACAATGGTTTTATAAAGAAGCAATTTTATTGAACTAGAAGAAAAGTTAATGTTTCGGCGCAGGTACCCCAACATGCGGTTAGCATTGTTACTAATAGATTCCACATGCAGATTCCAAGAAAGATTGGAAGTTATGTGCACACCAAGGTATTTATACGAAGACACAGTTTCAAGAGGAGTATGATTGAGGTTGTAATTAGCTACTTCATTGTTACGACGAGAAATACGCATATGTTTGCACTTGTTAATGTTAAGCTCCATTTGCCTTAATTTACACCACTCTGAAACTTGGTTAATATCAGACTGAAGAACAGAAATGTCAGAGTCACTGTTAATTTCAAGGTAAATAACACAATCGTCAGCAAAGATACACACAGAAGAATCAATGCTGTTAGGCAAATCATTAATATAAATTAGAAAAAGTAGGGGCCCCAGTACGGAGCCCTGGGGAACGCCTGAGCCCACTGGAGAGGAACGAGAGTTCGATTTATTTGCTGTCACGTATTGAGAACGGTTAGTGAGAAAAGACTGAAGCCACGAAAACAGCAAAAACAGACGCAGGGTCACAGCAAAAAAGGCACAAACCACAACGCTGGACTTACAACTGATTTATTCCGATGAAGAAGGGCTCATTTCAAAACATCTCCCTTCGCACGCAATATGAATGTCGCAATCTCAGGTACCCGCGATAAGACAACTGCAACTTTTGAATGGGCGTTTGAGGCCGCATCTGCGACAAAAAAGAAATAGAGAAACACATACGCAATGAGCGCGCTGTCTACTGGATACTCAAACACAGAAAAAAAAAGTAAAGCGATCTGCGAACCGGATGGAAGAATGAAATAAAAAAGCAATGACAATAAGGTACCGGCGAGATTCGAACTCACGATCTCCTGTTTACTAGACAGGCGCTTTAACCAACTAAGCCACGGCGCCGACGAATGGAGGAAAGAAATATCAAATTTTTCGCCAGCTCCCTCTGAAACAGCGTTCAGTAGATTCTGAAAAGCAAAAAATAAAAACCACCGATTTAACCAACGGTGTACCAGGTTCTTATGCAACATTTCGCAAGACGAAGGAATCACGAAAGATACCAAATGGAGATTCTCTACGGCAAGCTCGTTTACAATTGAAGGCACGCGCATATGGACTAATATGGACAGCAAGAAATGTTGCGAATACTTAATGGCACGCATTGGTCGCAACATGATTATGCACAAACCGTTTGTAGTGTTTACACAAAAACTGTGCTGCCATGAGACTTTTCTATTGAAGCATACAATCGTTACTTTAAGGGCATTAATGGCAAGATAACGCGTTTATGAACAAGTGTTTCGATAGGACTCAAGAGTATTTCAGCATTATGAGTCCTTCATCGCACACTAAAATTAGGCCTCACATGCCTCTGTTTCGTAATATCGTGTCTGCCTCTCAGATTCGAATGCACTGTTGCTTCCTACCCGTTGTTGCGGCGTTAAACATCAGGTGAAACACATATACACGTATGAATTGTGCAATGTTACGCAAACCTTTACGATTTCCAAATCCCATCAGTCTAAATTAGACCTGATCCCTACTACGCCGCCGTTCTTTAATGACCATGCCTGATTCCAGAGCGGTAAATTCGGCATAACAATACTCCAGAAAAACTTCAATGAAATTTCAGTTGGGGCTTGTTGGTTCATGTTTTTCTCAATAGATGAGCACGAACACTAGACGATCTACGGAGAGGAGAAAAGACTCATTAGTTATCTTACGAAGAGAAGCTCATTTATTTTTGTCGTTGATTTTGACCGCATGCTTCGTTACAATAATGACTGCCTCTGTAAACTTTACACGGGATTTTGTTATTGACATTGCAGTGAAACGTTTACTACCTTATAAGTAATTTTCTCTTGTACGAGTTAAGGCTAAACGTGCCTCGTTTACTCACCTATGATAGTTAAGGCGCACAGTGCTGGAATTGTCGATCATTTGTTAACAGATATTTCTCTTTATAGCTGATAGGTAAAAAAACGAACAAAGCGGCCCATTTTATAAAAAGACACTAGTATTAGCCCTAATTACTAAAGTAAACATAAACGTACAAAATATACATACATGGTACATAATAAATACAAATACATTAAATCTTGACACAACATGTTTATGCCCTTCTAGTCAAAAAAAAAAAGTAAATGTTGCTCAACAGTTGATTGTAATTTACGACAACAGGCGAATTCAGCACACGCTTATTAGAGAAGTTCCCAGTATTGTGAGAGGTATCTGTCTAGATTTTTATTTGCTCCAGCGCTCAATAATTGAAAACCTCATAAAGCTTCCATGCACTTTTTAAATGCCAAAATTTTCTTGCGCTGCTTTTACCTGATGTACAGTGTAAAGCTGTAGAGCCCGGGGGTCTAATTATAGGCCATTTCGTGTGGCTTGTAATGCATTTCCAGTGTTTCGAATCTCTTGATGGAAAGATTTATTCACCCTGTCCTCTCAAATGGGAAGACCCTCCGCTAATACTAAATCAGCGCTACTAGACAGCTCAGAATACGAACCCTTAGGCTCTACCCTATTGACGAAGTCTTTACATACTTTCCACTAGATCTATTTGAGGATACGATTATTCATTGCATTCTACCTCAATATTTAATAAGGCAATATGGATCAAATAAGGACGCGCTCATTACCTTCAATAAATAGGACCTGGTAACATAATACTACTTCCTTTATTTACGAAATTCCTTACAGCTCATAAGAATCTTCCAACTCTATCTTTTCGTCAAAAAAACAAGCCCCAATAAGTTTACGACTGGCAAATACTACAGTCCGTTTAAATAATCAACGGAATTGTCTTATTTAATAGGTTCAATTATTTAACCGCATTATTCGAGTTTCAGAAAAATATAGAGCTTTCCTTGCTGAATTTACTCTAGTTTCTATATTGTTGTATTCTGATTTATTGTTCATTGTGTATGACTAAATGTGGTTGCTTATCATCTCCATCGTTTCGCAGAGTCTGTTGCTATAACGTGCTTTCTTTTAAAAGCTGCATTATGCTGTCACGGAAAACAAGTTGTTATAGTTTGCAATGGTAGGGATTATTAAGCCAGAGGTTTTTTTACAAAACTGTTGCGATTCATAGATTCATTGAAAATTTTATTTATTCATGTAACTTCAACAAGTCTGGTGGCACACCAGCCGGCAGCCCAGTGGCCTGACTGAAAGCTCGCAACATAAGCACATGACCTTTAAAGGCCGCGGGCGTCGCCACTATCCTCGACACCAAAATGTTTATCAATCATAACCTCCGTTTTTTGATACGGGCCCTTAAAGGAATTACCTCACAAGTGCTTTGCCTTACACAACTTCGTGGTGGGTGCCTGCAGATCCATTTTTGTATATTCGCTCGTTTGGTTAATGATCCAACTTTAATCCTTTCCACCGAGCCTTTCCTCTACAGGACACGACTTACAGTCTTAGTATCATCACTTACAAGCGAAAGAGTGAACACTCGTGGAATTGCGTTTCAGGGCTACTGAAGAGTCCGGTCGCAACTAGTTTTTTGGTGGTTTTCAGTAGTAGTCGTTAGACCTAGATTTTTCTCCCACCCTGTTTCCCGCTCTTGGCGTTGTCTTGTTACCCTGCTGAGAGTGTCTGAGGGTGTAGCTCAGATGGTAAAGCGCTCGCTTAGCATTCGAGAGGTATTGTGATCGGTACCCAGCACCTGCATGAATCTTTTTCTTTTTCTTCTCAGATGGCATGTCCGGCAACAAGGTGTTTCCGTCAGCTCAAAACTTGCGAGTTCACTGTGTACAGGTGTGTTCAACTTCCAGTAAATATAAAAAGGGTGTCTCGTTTTATATTACATGATGTGTTTGTTAAAAGCAATGTCTATATATACCGCCATCTGACGTAGCAATA
Source organism: Amblyomma maculatum (assembly GCA_023969395.1). Taxonomy (NCBI): domain Eukaryota; kingdom Metazoa; phylum Arthropoda; class Arachnida; order Ixodida; family Ixodidae; genus Amblyomma; species Amblyomma maculatum. Next base: position 1,461 of record JAJIZL010080190.1, on the reverse strand, counting down.
AGCGTTTTTTATCCGCCTTCCAATCTTTCTTCGTAGTAATGAAGTCATATGTGAGGTTGCTTCATTATGACTAATCATCCAGCTCTATGATTTACTTCGCCGAACAAAGCATTTCTTTCGAAGCTGGATTGCTAATTCTAGGCAGGCTGTTACGGCAAACTTGCCACAGTGGTTCTACAGAGAATGGATAAAAATGAGAAGGGATGCGCCCATTCTCCACACAGGGGGTAAAATGCCCTTACGAGCTCTGAAAACAATATGCATGTAAATACAGGATTTCATGCTAGCACATGACGCGAGTGATATGTCACGATGATGCCATGCGTTTTCGAATTCACTCACAATTAAACGCTGTTAAGTTGAGTCAACAAGAACATGTTCAGGAGCTTAACTCTCGTTTTCGAAACAAACAAAAATTGCCTCCCAAATCATGATACGACTACGAGCGCTTTGTGCGATAATTGCCGTTTACCTTCACAAATTCAACTGTACCTTTACTATGCGTGTACCATCATAATTGCGGCTGATTTTACGGAATGAGCTGCACAATGGATATGGCCAGCTTCATGACATTCATCACCATCACAGGAGCAGTGTGTGTGTGCGTGTGTGTGTGTGGGGGGGGGGGGGGCAAGCTGTGGAACATTCAAAGAAAATTCGAGCGGAAGGTAGCTTGGTAGCCTTGAAAACTACTTCAGTGCATTAACTAGGATTTCTTGCATTGTTTTGAGATCTACTGTCGTATATAGCATTATTTTCATCTCTGCATAAACTCTGAAACAGATTTGAAGCAGTGCACACACATTGTGTAATGAAGAGTGATGGCTTATCAGCATATGGACATTGTTTTCACATCAAACGCAAACATATATTTTGGAATGGAGCAGCCGGAAATATAGTGCTCACCTTTTGCGCCTAGTAAGGCGGGAGACATGGCGGCGCAATGGATGGGCAAGCGTCACCCTCTTCCGGTGGCGGTTCGTCGGCAGATCTCCTTTCTGTCGCGGCATTTGGCCGCGGCTTGTAAGATTGTCGCTGTCCTCAACTTGCTTATGCAGGCGGCTCCTCGTTGTTAGCATCAGCCGCCTTGTCTGCGTCGTACCCGGTTTGTGCATGCATGCGTTTTGTCGGGCAGGACGCAGGGACGCGCTGGTGTTGTCCGTTCGCGTTGCGTCGACGCTGTCCATTGATATCGACGGCTCATCCAGCGGAGGGCTCCCGCTTCCCTTCGACGACTTCTCTGCGACTTCTCCGCAGCCGCAACTGGTGCCTCTACTGTATGAGTAAAGTTGCCTTCAAATCGGCGTTTAGTGCGCCAAGGAATGTGTGTAAAAACAGAGCCTCTTGCTCACTACAGCTATGCATTTCAGGTTTATTCCAATCTATGAAATGACGTATCCTGGAGTGCGTAGTCGAGATCGCGCATCCCGGTTTAGAGGTATGCATATCTGAAACTCTACC
>JAJIZL010080189.1:0-10808 GCA_023969395.1 Amblyomma maculatum | reverse complement strand
TGGAGAAAAATGAGCATGATAGCTACTGCTACCACCCCGTTTCAAAGGGGACGCTCCTATATTCCATCCATCCATCCATGTATATTGAATGGGATGATGCCACAATGTCTGAAGGTGCTTGCCGTGAACTAGGGTATTAGGCTCTTCGGCTGACTAATGTTAAACATTCCTTTAACCTTTGAGATAATAGTGATAGGATGTACTTAATAAACTGCAAGATATAATGCGTACAGCATTTCTGTGCGTTTTTGGTATCAAGGGTATTGGTATTTTTGTTTGTTAAGGTGAGCGATATGACTTGTCTCGCTATTCAAGAACCCTTAAAGCATTTAAAATCATACCAGGTACCTTGTAATGCGTACACCATACTGGGGCCAGTCGACGATATTTCTGCAAGGCCAGTCTTAGTTCACCTTAAAGGGGCGTTTCTTGAGTAATTCTGCTTGAATATAAGATTTATCTTTACCATTAGGCGAACTGAACAGGTGATTTTTTTTTTTGCGACATGCTAGGCGGACGTCGCGGTACTGACGTCCAAAGTTCACAGCAGCCAGCATATAAACTAGGACGCTGTCTGTCCACTAGCAAGAAGAGTACTGAAAGTCTTAAAGTCTTTATATTTTAGAGTCGGAAGTTTTTATACACTAACACAAAGAAACATTTGTACACAGATATTTCGACCGATAGCCAATGAGGCTAGTCAGCGGCCCAATACAAAATAACATGTAGATCAGCCGTCACAAACACAGTGAAGAAAAACTAAATTTGTAGCCTGGCTTCGATTTCGAGAAAATGTCGCTTTCATGTCAGTTTGCAATTCCTTGCTTGTTTTATTTCAATCAGCAGTGATTTCCTAATTTTCGCTCCTTTAAATTCTATTAAATTCTATTCGTCTTTATCCGTACCCATTGTGACGAACAGGAAGATTAAAATTGCCATTGCTGGCTTGCCTAGTGCTGCTGACGGGAACACTGAATGTACTAAGAGATAAGGGGTAGCTGGTATTTATAATTTGCAGTGGCACTAGTCTACCAAGTCTCTTGTTTCTCGTCGTCTTGTTCACTTTCGCTTTTGGTTTCTGGTATAAAATCCAAATATAGAATGGCTCATTTCGCTTGCCACGCTCCAACTACTTTCGCTAAAGCGCTTGCAGGAACTTACTGCTTTGCCCAGATTTCGACAGCCTTCAGAGGACGGGACAGGAAATTAAACGGACCTCGTCATCAGCCGCAAGCAAAGGAGGCTGCGCGGCTTCATTTGCGATGGGCCGGGTGCAATATAAAGAGAGTTTTCCGCTGAGCAGCTGTTGCAGAACGGCTAGAGAAGAAAACATTATTTCCGGAAGTGGGGAACAACTAAGAGTATAGCGAAGTTAGAAGCAGGTTACTCAAATATTTTAGAGGCTGCAGCAACACAGCAGCCAGAAATTCAGAAGGATTTTGTTTTTATTTTGATTAGTAGGGTGAGACAAGAATAACTTTTGTTTTTAACTCTATAGCATTTTCTTAGTCATACAGTGAAACTTTGCTTGAACGAACTTCAAAGGACCCTAGAAAGAGTTTGTTAAAGTGAAAGTTGGCTGAACTGAAACAACTGCCTGAAAGCTTGTTGCCATTAGCTCCAAGAAATATCCGGTGTTCAAGTCATATCTAAACCCAATTTCAGTTTGTCCCTGCGCTAATTTGTAAGTGAAGAATGCAGTAACCTTTTTCAGCACCTTTGAACTCAAGGCTACAGTGGCCTTGAACTCAGTCACTGTGTGCAAACTCCCGTGAACCCGATATAAGCTACTGCTGGGCATCCAAGACCTTCATTTCCTGAAAGCAGATCATTGCTTCAGCAGATCACGGTTTACGCCTTTCTTAGAGCTAAAAGAATTAGTAGGACTTAAGGTCTGGCTATGGATGGGCATGACTTTGGATTTGATTAAGCATGCAAAGTTAGCTAGGCATCCCGCTTGCTTCCAGCTTGTTTAGATAGCCAATTTAAATTAAGGCTAAATGACGGCCAATTTTCTTCATGCGGTAATGAAATGTTGTTCAACATATAAATATTCAACAAAAAGCACGGATTGTGCCTGCTGAAATGCTCAATATGACTTGGGAAACAAAGGATCAGGACGCGAAAAAATTTGTACAACTGAAATTAGCAATAACTGAATGTCGTTAGAATAAAGGGCGTTTGCATACCGTTCATTGGAGCTTCATTGGGAGAATATAGCAAAGTTCGTACAACTGAATACGTCGTTTAAAGTGGTATTCTACGTAGTAGTTTTGGCTGGGGCAAATCCAGAAGATGCATTTTCATATATGTTCTTTTTTCATGGTTTTTGGTTCTATTTCAAATTAAATTGATATTTCTTTGATTTATTGATGTTCAGAAATAAAATCACAAATAACTGGTAATGTATATACTTCTCTTCCAAAATGACGGAATCGGAGGTGTTCAAGATTCACTAATCATAAAATATTTTGAGCGAATGGGAGTTGCTCTGTAATCTGAGAAAAGCCAGATACGCTTATTCATATTCCGACAGTGCAATGCATGCAGTTAACACTGAAGCAGTATTTGTTTGCTAGCATCGGTATGAGCTTCTATTAGTGCGAAGGTATCGAATTTCCGAAGGATGGAATGTGAGGTCAGGAGAGCCTTCATATGGCGGAATCAGGCATCGCACTCGGGAGTCTGCAAAAAAGCTCATTTTTGGAGAAGGCGCGTTACAGAGTAGGCAGTGTCCGCAAAACGATGAAAAAAAAAACGCCGAAAATATGAACATGACCCTAAGAAACTGCGGACCACTCTGACTGACCGTTCTGCTTGAAATGACTCCACAGCCGCTGTTTCCTGTTTCCTGACGATCCGGTTTCACGCCCTGTTTATCGACGAGATGAGCGAGCACCAACGCTTGACGCTCGCGAAGGCACTTCTAATGTAAGTAATCTAACACAGAAGCTAAGCGGTCGTTATGCTCGTCGAACATTCTACGGAAATGGCAGTGTCATCAAGATGATAGAGACTAATGTCCCTCTTCCTGTCGCGAAGTATTGTGTCCATAAATCTTACAAACTTCGCAGGCATATTGCAAAATCTAAACGGCATCACATTAAATTCAAAAACACTGTCCAGCGTTACAAGTGCAAGTTTTCTTTGTCTGCCGGGTGCACCGGAATTCGCTGGTAACCAAATCGCAGATCAGCGCAGGAAAGTAAGAAGCGTCAGAGCGGCAGTCTATTATGTCATAAATGTGAGGCAAAGGGTGTACACCCTTTCTAGTGATTACGGCCTTTAACCGGCGGTAGTCCAAGCAAAATCGCCATGCGCTGTCTTCCTTGTGAACAAGAATCGCATGAGCAGCCTGAATGCTGGGCGACTCCTGAATGAAGTTCTTCTCAAGCACCTCTTGAAATGTCTTGTGAATTACTTTGGGCTCCAACGGCGACACACGATAGGGTTATTGACGAGTCGGACGAGACGAACAACAAGATGTGTGTACGGGCTGGGAGAATTCGAAGAGTACTGCAGAGCGTCTACCAACGACCGACTTTGAGTGGATCTCAGCGTTTTCTTGATCATGCCATTAGTTTGGATGGTTTGGTTTGTGGAGTTTAACGTCCCAAAGCGACTCAGGCTATGAGAGACGCCCTAGTGGAGGACCCCGGAAATTTCGACCACCTGGGGTACTTTAACATGCACTGACATCGCACAGCACACGGGCGATCATGCCAATAGTTGTGGGTTCAGCGCTGGGCTCTTGGATAGGTTCAGCCGGGGCAGCTGCGACCGACGCCTTAACCAGAGGGGCACATTGGGTTCAGACAAAAGGTAGCGTTAAGCCACTCGGCCAAACGACGGGTTTATAACATGAATTGTTTACAACTACGCGCTGACATTAACCACGGATATCAGACATTGTGGCACTATAATATTACATTTAAGCAGATCGAATTCACCTAATACACTAGCGCCTTAAACATTTCACCTTTACTAGGAGCAGCGAACACCGGAACACATCAGCGGCCCGCGATGCCACGACAGTAGAGATGCACAAATCCCCGTTCTGGCGTCACACGAGCTTTCCATGAGACTGGGTGCTGTCATACTTTCAAAATAATTCTCGCCACTTGCGCAGTTGACTGTAGCTCCGCACAGTTTCAAAAGTCCCATTTCTAGAATGGCGTCATGGGTAGAGCTGAACATTATGACGAATTTCGCTTGAAAAACAGCCACATCTTATACGACGTCCAGATATCACACTCCCAGACCACTCAACGGCTCGCACACTCACGCCACAAAACTTTGAGGTTTCATTGCATTTGAATATCACTTTGCTTCCTAGCAAGCACTTAAATCTCCTATTGATCACAGAAACAGTCGGACTGGTGACAACGAGAACTAATGTACACATGCAGTTAACAAGCACTTAAATTTTGCATTTAAGCATTGAGACGGGATGAAAAATATTAGAATAAAGTGGATGTCCATTGGCGTCACTTCTATCGATCGGACTGGATAGTTTTCTGGACGAGGCGACAAAGACCGATAACGAGGTGACAGGTACCGCCGCATACGAAGCCTCGAAGGAGGAGGCATACTGCGGTCCGATGCATGGGGCAGAAATTCGAAGTGATGTGCGGAAGTTCCGTTTAAGGGCGCATAAGTAGGCAGTCGTAATGGGTTCAAGCTGGTAAGACTTTCAGACAGCGATAGATGATGGCTCATATCAGGAACGTCGACGCGTTGGCAAAACTTTGAAGTATGTCCAGTATTCCTGCAGCGGAATCAAAACAGAAGTGTAGATCAAGGGTTGCTTCCTAACAGCATTCATCGTTGTAAGGACCCGTTGGGGAGTGATCAGGCCTTGCGTTCTAATCAGGGACATGCGGTGGCCTTCGCAATAGCGTTGGGCCTGATGCGACCTCGGAACATTGTGCGGTCGATAAGACTGAGGCACCTGGTGCACAACAAAGTATATTGTGTTGATAAAAAATACTCCGCCGGCCGCTGCAGAAGAGTGAACGTCGGGTGAAAACGGGGTGCATGATAACGGGGCAATGCCTCTGTAGCTACCTGGTGGATAGTGGAGGCCAGACTACTTGAAAAAGCCGCGTCAATTGCAGCCACTGTTGTGACTGCGTTGAGCCGACCGAACTTAGGTCTTATTCGCCGTATTTTGACATTCTGAAATGTTCGGCAGTGCCATAACATATCGGCGATGGTGTTCAGGCCCTCTTTGCTGATAAGCAACATATGGATGTCCTCAGCGAAGCTCTTAATCAAATGGTTTAATTTGTCCTAGTCGGACATAGGAGGTGAGGCTACTTCGCAAAACTTGAGTATTACCTCCATTTACTGTGTACAAATCGGGAACATGAGCTCGATGACCCAGAATTTTCTAGGCCATTTTCTTCTTCGCGGAGGAGTCACTAAAGCACTTCGTGCTTTCGTTCACAAAGCGGGACCAGGATCTCAAGGTACCTTTCTGATTCTCAAGCCATGTATGTAACGTGTCCGTGCGCGAGAAAACGACGTTCGTCAGCTTGTGGTTTGAATCCCACTTGTTATGGCGGATCACTCGTTGGTATTGGGTGAGCCACTCGCTAACGTCCTCACCAACTACTCCCAAGAAGGAGCGCGGCTATCTATAATGCTACCAGAAACTGCTGCTTGTACGCATAAGGGTCGCTTCGCCTTCCAGGGGAACCTGTAGTAACTCAGATGATAGGCCGGCAAGGCGTCGACTCCGGCGTGGCTCAAGCTGATGATTCATTGTTGATTAGAGCGTACCCAGCGCCTCCGCCAAGTTGCGAGCTCAAAACCTTTGCTGAAGGCCGGTTCGCGTAAAGCGTGCGTAGTGAGCTTCCGATACCGTTCAGCGACCTTATTTTCCACTTTTTCCTCCACCTTCTGCCCTTCGACTACGTTGTCTTCGTACCATGCAATATCAGTGAGTCTTCCTGGTAAGCTGGCTTTTCTTTTCTTTTTTTGTGTGAACTTGAAGCTCCAAAGCGCCGTTCATTCATTCATACAGGGTACGTATAAGTACCCTGTATGCAATTCGAAACATCTAAGGCCTATAGGCCAGCGACGACCAGGGCGCGCAGGAAAGAGTGCAGAGTGCTCACACATGTGTTGTCCTGCCAAGAGCAAATCACGAAGTCTCTGATACCATAGCTTTCAGCCCTTTTTTTGCTGCGAAATGGAACCACACGGAAAAAAAACATTGAAACAATTCAGCGAAGTGGCAGAAGTGCGAAATCGGTGGAGGCTGAACGCCAGCGCACCCTATCGCGCGCCGCCAGGCTGCAGAAGTTGATGCGGGAGCTAGACGAGCACCTGAGGAAGGTTCAGCAACAGGAGAAGAGTTTCAGGGCCCAGTAGAAGCTTAATGAGGAGCAGTCAGCACAGCTGCAGCGTTGGATGAACCAACTGAAAGTGGAGCTACAGCGAGCGTAGGCCTCGGTGCGTGAACGGTTGCATTCGCGAGAGAAGGCGCTGGAGCACTTTCACCGGGAGACCCTGGAGCGTGGGCGGCAGGGGCCAGAGGCTCGCCTCGCTCAGGTACAGGGGCATGCCGAAACCCTGGAGGCGCTGCGTCAACTGCTCGACCAGGAGACCCATATATTGGCTGTCCAACGCTATGCCTCCGAGGACAAAGTGAAGGAACTGAGCAAGGCACATCCGGTGGAGCTGGAGGCCGAGCGGGCAGAGCACCGCTGTAGTATGGAATGCTCTGGTGCGGCGCTGTGAGGACAAGGCCCACCTAGCCGAGGAGTCTGTCTGTGTCTGTCTAAACTCCATTCGCTCCCGTTTCTATAGAGGCTTTTCATATTTAATCAAACTAACACACAATGTGAAGAAGGCAGCCATCCAAACCAAAACAACTGTTTTGTTTTTTACAGAAATGTACATAACAAGGCCACACAGTCGTCTCAGTGTATGTGCCACCTCTTGGCCTTTTCCTTTTTTGCATGGTTCTCTTTTAATGTACCAAATGGACCAGATGTCCACTCTTCTGTAACACGCAATGAACCTGGTCACACAGGCCATGTCTGAAGTACACTCAAGCTTATTATAACAACGTTAATCAAGCATATAAATATTCTTTTATACAATAAGAAAAGGCTTATAACAATCGCTTAACGTCATCTACTTTCCGTTTTTATTGATCGACTTGGCAAGTGTCTGTTTTATAGTGCCTGCATCGCTTTTGCTCGCACCAAAAACTTCTGTCAAACATTGATCTGCATTCCTTAGAGGCAGTCCTTAGCTAGTCCATTTCAGCGATTCCGTGTGGTGGGAATTCTTTGTGTCAACATTGAGGATGCGCAGTCAAGAACTTAATCGTTTTCCTTTGCTTTTTCACAACTTGCACTGAAGTGATCAACGCGCTTGTCCAGGAGGCATTAGAGGGAATGCTGTGATGCAGGCTCAAATACGATCTATGGCTGAAAATAAAAGACGTAATAGCTCACTGTGAAAGAAACTTCGTTCCCACGAGATTAAAACGTACAAAACGTACACGCCTATCGGTCACACGTAGCCTGATTTACCTAAAAAGGAAGCTACAAAGGATACAAAAGAAAAAACGCAATCCTGAAAATATTCGTCGGGTTTTTGAGCAGCTGAGAGCTGCTATCCGATAGGCAAGAGACGTTTTCTTTTCAACGACACTTGTGACTTTTATGCCACAAGCCCCACAAAAACTTTGTTGCTACCTGTCTAGGTCTGAAAATAAAGTGACACAGATTGAGGTTAATGAAGCTGTAATCGACGAGGCACATACGGTTGCCAACACATTTATTAGATACTTTCAGTCCGTTTTTACACGCACTCCAGCAGTCTAGGATGTGTACCTGTGAGAGATCCTGCACTATAGATGCCTCCAGTAGTAATAATTCTACAAAGGATATTTATAACTTGCTGCTAAAATTTGACTTTAAAAAATTGCCAGGACCTGACAACATTTTAAATGTTTTCCTCCGTCGTTACGCCGAGCAGTTAAGCCTTTTTCTTCACACAATTTTTGCAGCGTCATTCCATACAGCCACGCTGCCAACCGACTGGCTCCGTGAAAAAGTCCTTCCGATTCACAAAAGAGGCAACAAACTATATCTGAACAATTACAGGCCGCTTTCACTTACTAATTGCATCTGTAAAATGATGGAGCATATAATATTCAAAGCAGTTACCACTTACTTAGAGTAAAACAATCTACTTTACTCCAAACAGCATGATTTTCGCAAAGGTATTTCTACGGTAACTCAACTTCTCGAAAAAACGCACGACTTTGCTACAGTAATTAACTCCAGACTTCAAGCTGACGCAATATTCATAGACTTCTCCAAAGCATTTGACTGGGTGCCCCATTCGCAACTAATTAACAGGCTGAAGGCTACGGGTATCGACACTTATGTAATAGACTGGATAGCTGCGTATATTTCAAATCGCACACAGTATATTAGAATAGGTGAATGTGAATCTGAAGAATTAGATGTCTACTCCGGGGTTCCACAGGGGTGAGTGCTGGGTCCCATTTTCATCTTAATATTTGTAATGATATCTGCGTCATCTACACCACAGTGCGCACCATTAACGGCCAGATACATCCCAATTCTTCCTTAACTAACATTTTCAAGTGGTGCCAAGAATGGGGAAAGGAAATAAACACGAAAAAAGCATAACCCGAAAACGGGTGCCCTTAGAATTTACTTATGATCTTATGGGAGTACAAGTAGCAGATGTCCACACTGTTAAATATTTAGGGATCACCTTCACAAATACAATGAAACGGGACGTACACATCAACGAAACGTGCACAAAAGGGTATAGACACAGCTTGGATTCCTTCAGAGGAAACTTGCACGGGCGCCAGCTTAAGTAAAGCTAGCAAGTTATCAGTCCCTCATACGACCAATCCTTAAGTACAGCAGTATAATTTAGAATCCACACCCAGCATACCTTAAGAATCAATTAGAAGCGATGCAAAACAAAGCGCTTCCGTTTATTTTTTCGCAGTATTCGGCACATGTCTCAGCAGCCACACTGCGCAACAGAGCAGACGTCCACATTTTGAGCAGCGGGTGACAGATTGCTTCTTTAAAATTTTTTTACCTTCTCTATCATGACTGTATTAATATCAACAAACAAGAATACTTAAAACCACCATACAAACATTCAGCCAGAACAAAGCATGACAGGACGATCAGGCCATTTACCACCCGCTGTAACACGTTTAAACATTCCTTCTTTCCGTCCGTCATAGACTCCTGGAATAATCTGCCACTCGACATTGCCTCCTTCGCATCTGCAGATGCATTCAACATCAAGGTAAAAATATTTTTGGCCCAACAAACTGCAACAGTGTGAGCAGAGGCATTTATGCGGATGGTCGGGTGGTTCTAACAAATGATGTGGGGTGTTGAGTGTGTTTCATGTGCATAGAATGTCGGTATCAAGGGAATACTTAATGGTCCTTGTTGTCCAATGTTCCTTGTTATTCCATTGTTTTCTTTTTTTTTTCTTTGTCTTCTAGGATGTATTGTAAATTATCTGTAAAATTATGACTTTATTACCCACTCTTGTATGAGCCTGTCAAAAGGCTTAAAGGGCTTAAAGTATTATAAAATAAAATAAAATAAATAGAAAAGAAAATGAACGGTCATCACAATGGCTGACCCCAATGGCATTCGGTGGATAATCAGCACCTAGCGACTCCATCAATTGCCAAGGGTGCATGCATTCTTCGTCAACCATCTTCCGCTGATCCCCTCTTCCCTATGCAGGGTGGGGCGTCGATTCCCGAGGCCTCCTGGCGCGGCTACCCGCGTCTATTCACCGAGAGGACGTCTTCGCTGCTCAGCGAAGCCGTACAGATGCTGCACCGTGCCAAGGATGTTCAGGAGCGCCGATGGCTGCAGGCGTTCGTCCAGCGGCTCACGCAACTCGCCGTCGACCTTGAACGGAGTACGCTTTTCCTAAGGTACGCTCCCTGGGGGGATATCGCACGTGTATTCTTTTTTATCTTTTTACATTGACAGATCTGATTCTAAGCTCTCCCTGTTGGAAGTTAAGGGCCTATGCACAGAGCAACGATAAATGTCCACAGCAGCGGTTTTTGACGGTTACGTGACCGGATGTCATTCGCGCCGCTCACGTGACTGGCGACAAGGGCGTAGTCCTTGCAATCCTTGTAGTGATCCAGGTTGTCATGAACTATAAAATTTGTAGAATTTAAAAAGGTGCTAAGCATTCGCTGAGTATACCACGTTACCCTGCCGCGCTTGAAGATTATTCGTATTTACTGCGCGCGTCTTCTTGTTTACATGCAGTTTAACAATAGCACTTAGGTCTTTAAAGAAAGGCTAACAAAGGCCTTAAAAAGCGCGAAAATGTTGGTACCCCAAACGATTGCAGCAAGCAATCATAGCGATTTGTGTTCTCCCCATAATGTTCTCTGCGCAAAATATGAGTGGGGCTGATCAAGGAAACAAACAGTGAACAAAACTGACTAAAGTCAGATCATTTGTTTTCGCTATGAGTACAGGTTTACAGTCAATAATGAGAGCGTATTGAGCAGTAACTTCCCAGGAGGAAATCAGCGACACCTGAGATCATTGTGCTCGTAGTTGCTACTTCTTTAATGCGGAATGATAGGGCTAATTATGCATCGGTGCGGGCATGTTCATCATTTACTTCTACTTCTACAGCGTCAGTCATCGCAGTCACTTACTTATCCGTCCACATTTCCCAGCCGTGCAGCTATAATAACTAACGGCGATGCTTTTTAGAGTTTTCTAATAATGTAAATG
>JAJIZL010080181.1:0-15820 GCA_023969395.1 Amblyomma maculatum | reverse complement strand
TTTACCGTTTGTTGTATAATGATTCAAAGCAATATTTTTAATTAGTCTGTATGTAATTATTCACGAGCGTACTGTGCATTCATTATGTTGTCTTTCTATTCATGTTTTCTCAAAATCTGAACGCATTTCTGTTATTGGGTCGCTTGCGTTCACATTCAGGATTCATATATTCCACATTGATTCACATTAGGCCAACCAGCATATCATCATATGTGTTCCATTCTTACAATGTCAGTTTTATAGCTTCAAATTGAATTCGCACGCCCCCCTTGGCAACCGAAATTTCTTTCAGCTGAATAAATTTTTCTTGACATGAAATTTTGTCAATAATTGGGAGCGATCTGAATACTTTATCTTCATGTGCAGTTTATTTGGATCCTTTGAGGTACTCATTACCTCGGTGTGTTCTGGTGCACGAACAAAAGATGGGAAATCCGTAGCTGCTGATTGATTTGTTTCGTTAACAAGGGAATATAAAATACACTTAGAAAAATCACAAGCAGTTTGACACGGTTTAGAACAGTCAAAAGCGATGAGAAAGTATTTCATGTCCACCTGGCTTGACACTTGCAGCTACCATTCATGTACCGTGTATCGATTTCCCTGCAGTGCATTGTTTGCCCCTCATGAGGATGTAAAGATGCATACGTGCGAACAAAGGTTTTATAGATATTCACTTCAATGCATGCATTTTCCCTGTTCTCCATGTGTTGTTCGAGATAGCAGAGATATTTTATTTGTGCAAAGCGCGCTTCAGTAGGGTGGGAAGTATCAGCTGCTCTTACCTTCAGATTGTTCAGCATGCTCTGGACGAGGGCAGGAACGGGAAGGAAGAAGCTGATGTCCCGCATGAGGCACACGGGGCAGCTGTTGTCCGTGCCAACCGATTGCGCGATGCACAGAGGGCAGAAGACGTGCCGGCAGCGGCACTCCACCGGGTCGAGCAGCACCGAGTGGCAGATGCAAATTAGGTCATCGTCTGGCTTCGGGTCATAATCATCCTGAGTCAGCTGGGCCTTTGGGGTCCAGTTTGAGACTAGTGAGCAGAAGGGGGTGAAGTGTTATGAAATATTTCTACTACATTTGTCACCTTATAAAGGAACAAAGCAGGAGGCAGATTTAATCCTGTAGACAGGCGTTGCAAATAGTACGTCTTGGGTTGGAATACGAAAGAATACAAAAGAAATTGTGGTCTATAGAGAATATGCACAACCGAAAACATTTATGCGAAACAACTTTGTGTGAAGTCTCAGAGACTATACCCCATCTCGTGGATCGCATATTTTGCAGCGATGGCGTAAAGCTAAACATTTTATTTTGCCCTATAAAGTGAGCCATCGTTAGCCATCATTCTGTGGATATGTATGCAGCGCTTTTGTAACCTTTTACCCAAACAGTAATATTTAAGAAGTTTAATACGAGGGTGACCTCAGTCTATTCTGATAGAAGCTACAAACAGGTTTTATAAGAGCGTGCTCTTGTATAGATGAGCCGGAGCCGATAAAACCATTAAGACGCATACCAGTAATAGTTAGAGCTAAAAGTTGCTACAACAAAACTTTAATATTTGGCGGGGGTATCCGCCCATTTGCTAAACCGCAGCGAAAGATTGAACAACTTACCACGCTTAAACAATTATTCAAACTAGTGCTTGTTGAAATAAGCAAAGGGTTAGTCTGGAAGCTTTAGATATTATGGTGCAATTCTCTACTAGGGATGTTCGAGTCGCCCTATTTTCACAGAATCGGGTATCATGATAAGACGGGAAAAAGAAAATTCACACCTTATTTAGGTTATACTGTAATGGCTTTGCGCTTTTGGACATAACAACTTTTTGTTTGTTTATTAATTTGAGAACTAGAGTGATAATCTTGAAATTATGTTTATATTCATTAATAATTAGTATTATAGTGTTTTTCGGAAAGCTGTCATGTGTGATTATGTAAAAACCGGGAGGTATATTAAAAACGATTGCAGCAATATATATTCTAGCATTTTCCATTGACGGTCCTGTAGCGTGGCGTTCCTGGGCGGGCGTTCAAATTTGCCATTGCAGATGGCAGGGCCGCATCCTGCCTCTGCCAATCAGAACACCCCAAAAGCGGGACACACTTTGACCAAGACAGCATGAGCCATTAAAAGCCTTCGCCTTTATAACTGGTTACATGAACGCCAAGCTAGGGAAAAGGCAGGCTGGAGACCAGGCAGTGGGTGTATATGGCATTGGTTCTAGAAATAGCAGGGGAGAGTTACTTGTTGAGTTTGCAGAGAGCAATAACTTAACAATCATGAACACCTTCAGCAAAGGGAAGAACCGGAAGTGGACGTGGAAACATACTAATGGGGAGACTAAACATAAAATGGACTTCATATTGTGTTATAACCCCCCCATTATAAAGAATGTAGAGGTAATTGAAAAGGTGCTACGCATTGACAACAGGATGGTAAGTTCTCAAATTAGTCTAAATCTGAAGAGGGAACGAAACAGATTAGAAAGAAAGAAGTTCAACAAATTAGCTGTGAGGGGGATGGCAGCAGAGTTCAGGATCTTGCCACAGAATAGATATTCAGCTCTAATCGAGGATTTTTCGGAGATATGATTACTGAGTGCGCTGTAGAAGTAGGCGGTAGGATAGTTAGAAAGGGTACCGGTAAGCTGTCTAAGGAGACGAAAGATTTGATTAAGAAACGAGAAAGTATGAAAGCTTCCAATCGAAGAGGCCAGAAAGAATTGGCAGATATATCAAAGCTAATCAATAAGGTCAAAGTGGCCGATATAAGGAAGAATAAATAACATGGAGAAAATTCGTCTTGCTGGAAAGGACGGTTGAAGCCCTAATACGATGAAGAAGAAGAGAATAGGCAAAAGGCAGATGTATGCGCTAAGGGACAAGGCAGACAATGTCATTACGAATATGGACAAGATAGTCAAAGTAGCCTAGGAGTTCTATACTGATCTCTGCGGTAGTGTAAGAAGTAAGGGCAATAATGAGATTAGCGATAGGGAAAAACGGTGAGACGTTCCTCCAGTGACGAAGGACGAAGTTAAGAAAGCCCTTGAAGCTATGAATAGAGGGAAAGGAGCTGGAGAGGATCAGGTAACTATGGATTTGTTAATTTACGAGGGGATATCGTACTAGAAAAATTGACCACCTTGGGTACAAAGTTGTGTCATCGACGGTACCGGAATCATGAAAGAACGCAAACGTTATTTTAAATAATTTGAAGGAGGACTCTAAGGTGATGAAACATTAGACCAATCAGCCTACAGTCCGTTACGTATAAGGTATTTACTAAGGTAATCGCTATTAGAATCCGGACAACCTTAGACTGCAACCAAGCAAAAGATTAACTGTACTATTCAAAGCTTGCTTATAGGAAGTATTCAGAGACTTGGAATAGGAGCAGTTAGTTATAGGGGTAGATTCTAAGTAACTCTGTGGATGAACTCCAAAGAATGATTGATGACCTAGACAGGCTGCATCAGGCAACTCCTACAATGGTTCATGTCAATACTCAGTCAGCTGGCTCCCTCTGATTAAAAACCTGTGCGAAAACAACAGGCAGAAATAAATTTATTCACAGCCATTTATGAATACTGTAAGAGACGCGAATCGAATTTATATAGAATGAAAGCCATTCAATTAGCTTTTGCTAATTTTAAACTGCACACTTCTGGTGTCTTGGGCTTAAATTTATGATGAAAGAGTTTTTTGGTGTAGAAGATAAGTTATTCTAATCAACCTTTAAAATAAGGTGAACTGAAGCCATTGCACCAAGCATACCCTGTAAATATACTCAGTGTTGAGTGTAACAGAAAAGTTGCCGAACAGCAAGGCGTAGATAGATAAAAAAAATGGTTTAGAGAAAGTATTCAATAGTACAATCCGTGTACAATATATTTAGGCATGCTAAAGAGGAACATATTTGTGTTGTTGTACGCTTTAAACAGTGCAAACCGCAGTTCAAAATTCTCCATAGATTTAGCAGCTCACTTCTTAGACGTCATACGATTTGAAGTTGGGCTTTGCGGAATCAGCGCCAGATAAGTGAAATAACAGGTATCTCTTACTATCAAGCGTGAGTAGAAGGCGATTCAACAAACCGTATGTTGTTTTACTGAGGATACGCAGAGCTGTTTTCAGGCACACACATGTTGCTGTTTATCGTGCTGCGCAGCACATTCCTTTAGCAAGTCGTCCTATTTGGTACAATTCCCAATATGGAGCAGTGTTGATCGCAGGGGGAGCCAGAAATTTACTCGTAAAAGGTTTCGATGGTCATAGCAATTGTCTAAAAGAACTCGTGGAATGTTGGCCAGCAAGACTGTCAAGTGCGTAGCATTTGGATTATTAGCATCGCACTCATTACGCACATTTAAAAAATCATGAAAATCATGACACTAACACTACCCATCAAGTATTCTCCATAACTTGAAGGCCACTTCATTATTTAGCCAATGCTTCATCAATGCCTAAATAAGGAGCAGCTAATCTCACAATGAATAAAAATTGCTCAAGAGAAAAAGGGAAGCAGCAACGTCACATATATCTTACGGGGAACACCACCCACAATGTTCTTGTCCTAAATTATCAAATATTCTCAGCAAGCCTCTTCGCAAAAGTCATGTTTCTTCGTTTTTTGAGACGGATTATAAACATGGCATCTGATATGCTTAAAACGTCTCCGACTACACAAGCATCTTGCCCTAAATGCAGACATTGTTAGAGCGTAAAACCAGTTCACTGCTTACGTGATGTAGTGGGTGACTGAGTCGGATGGGCCATTCTTCGGAGCCCGGTAGCTTGCACAATGAGCGAAACAAAGGCGCTCAGGTAGGCAGGAGCCGTCTCGTTCGTCGCTTGCAGACCTCTTGCAGAAGAGCGCTGTAACGCAGCGGACAGTACTGCCGCCTAAGTGGCAGAATGCTGGCGAGGGATTTAGGAACTAAGAGCCACGTTTTCGACGAGAGAAGACCTAGGTGGAGAGGGCTGGGTGAAGGCAGTCTCCTAATACTGTCAGCGGTATAACCGAACTGGTGCCACCATCTCGTAAGGGGAGGCGTACCAGCAACCATGCAGGAGGGCACGCGCTTATGCACTTTTACCTTCACTTCAACCCTCGAACTGCCGCTTTCGAAAAGTCATGTTGAAGGCATGAAATACGCAATATAGAAAAACAGGTTTCCGAGTCCTTTTTGCAAACCAAACTGCGAGCTCAGTACATTTCCTGCTATCAGGATCTTTATTCTCTCTCTCTCTCTTTCATGTCTAGTTATCGCTTCCGTTCCTTTTTATGTCAGCTCAGCAGCTTCTGGCTACAGCAGAAGATCGTATCGCATGAGAAATAATTTTGCTTTATTTCCCTCATTTAGTTAGAGCATTTAGGCATCAAGAATATTTGCTGTAGGCCTTGAACATTACTGTGTGATATTAAAATGAAATTGCTCGTAACAATAACACTCAAGCTCTGCCGTAAGGGTTTGATAACCGTCTGCGGCAATTTCAAATTACGAGAGTAGTCAGCAGCATGCAGATATAAGGTGTCAATCACAAAGCGTTTATTGCTGAATTTGTTTTGCTTACAACGCTTTCGTTTCAATTTTTTTTTTTTTTTTTGCTGTAATGTCGGGGCACATTCATAACACAAGTAAGTCATACGCAACAATTGTGCTCTGTAAGCCCCTCTAATAAACTAGGCATCAACGATCATTCGTAGCGGGATTTATCTCGTCTGTCGAAAGCTACACTAGGGTAGTCAGCGGCGCATTTCGCGTGATCGTCTCTAGTCACTACTAGGCATGCGCCGTAACCATGATAACTACTTGCCCTGAGCTACAGAAGGAAAGAAGACGGGAAGAGAGAAGATGGGAAGAAAAGAAGAAGACGCCCATCAAATAGAGCAAGATTCGGAAGACGCCAAGAATCACGCAATCTGCAATCCCAATATTCGGTTTCCAGCCAGTGCAACGGCGACAAATACGTTCGAGTCGGACTTCGTGAGCCCGTTTGTCTGGTGTCGCTACGCTCCTAACCCTTTCAACCGCCACTGAATTTTGTTTCTTCATCCCATCACAAGCTACAATTCAGACACACAATGGGCATTCATTGAGATTTTTTTTTGCTTGTTAGGCTACGCGAAGCGAGTGGAGGAAGGATACGAAAATGGGATGTTTTCGCTGACGCAAGGAATCGATAACAGTGTGAAGGCAACGTCCGAGAGCGCGCTTTCATTTTTACAATGCCTACCGACTAAGGCCCATCCGACTGCCTAGCGTTATCGTGTCCTCATTTTCTACTGTTCCCAATTGGCTAGCAATAGTACATGCTTTGCCTTTGAGGGGGAAAGGTTAGCGCCACGCGGCGAAACACGGGAAGAACAATGTTTTATGACGTTCTCTCTTTCTTCGTGGGGCAGCGCTTTGCACTCCCTGTGGTCATCAGGCTGCCTGTCAGGTACTGCGGCGTCATGCACAGCGTCGTTTGAGATGCTGCTTATCGTGGAGCTGCTGGTGTGCAGCGGTGTTGGCAACGCAATGCAAAACTCTGTCTCCTTGTTGGGATTATGTACTATCGACGGCATAAGTAGCCGCCCTGCGGAGCAGGCGTGGGGCCGAGCGGCGGTGCGGTGATCGCAGTTGGTGGTCGCTCATCGCCGGCGGCGAGTGTAAAGTGGCTGACGTAACGCTGCTCCCTAACTATAGTTGTTTTTAAGATAAAATATAGGCGGACAGAGCGTTGTTTCGATTTCGTTCCTTCTGAGCTGCTATCGGGAGAGGGCGCGGCGCATAACATAACTCGCTCAACGCTCATTTTGACTAGTCCCTTGAAACACGCGCTCTTTGTTAGAACACCTTGCATGTTTAATATCAATACGCAGCTCATGTAGATGCAACGAGTTGAAAAACATTGACTGTTTTCTCGTTTTGAGTATTACTGAATTAACATGGGGCACGGTTCTCCAAAATTCGACAGTTTTTCCCATGATTCCTATACTTCGGATGTCATGCCTTATTGAGCTGCAGGAGAGAGAAAAACGAGGCAATTTTCCCTCTTTCTCAACTGCGATTATCGCTACATAATTAATGAGGCATGTCAGTAAGTGCCGCATTTTCAGCCCCTATATAACGCAAATAAGCGCGTGATACTTTGGCGATTGTAGCGCGAACGTAGATGCGGGATATTTGAGTAAGGTGTGCAACTGCGTCAGAAATATTTGGGATTAAAGCAATTGCGTGATGAAAATGCTGCCTAGCGTATTTCCCCGAACAAAGTCTCTCTGTTACGAAGGGCGACTACGATGAAATTGTTTTTCTAGTGCATTGAACCTCTCGCTCTCACCATGTGCCAGCAATGGACTTCAGCAAGGGTGGTAAGTTTAAGGCTCCAAACATGATCTTGCTTGCCACTCGAAGGTTGCATCCAACATCTTAAACTAGTTGTTGAAGCTACCATTCTTCCAAAGGCCTGTACATTATCCCTGAGCTGTCTGGGTAATAGATAATAACACAAAATATTTCGCAGTCTTAATACCGCGTCTCCGGTATTCTTTTCGAGTACATTTTGGTGTTAGCCGTAAAGAAACGGCTGCACGTATTGGAAAATTGAACGCAGTATGTATAGGTTTGATAGTAACATTCTTTCATGCATTTGTAACAAAAGTGATGCATATCATGCAATAATTACTCCACGAAAGGCATTGCGCACTTTTGTACGCTACCAAATGGCAAGAATTGCAGTATGCAGCAACAGGGGCACTTGAACTGCTAAATATCTTGCCTAACAGTTTTTCTCTCCGCCATCTTAACTGAGTGGCACAACAAAGCCAGTCTTAATCAAAAAAGAAGGCTGGGAAGTTCAGAAAACAGCGCATTGAACATTGAAGATAATTTCATTCCTTATATTTCGGATATGGCAACAGAGCAGTGGTGAAGTATTTTTCCGATTGTGACAAGTATAGGAGCTGCGTGCTGGTATTAAACGTGCAAGTAATTCTAATGAATAGCGCAGCTTCACAGTGCCAGCCAGAAAGGAGCGTTGAGCGAGTTATGCCAGCGAAGTGCGCTTCCTCAGTATCACAAAGCTCCCAGCGAACCAAACCAGAGGCCGCACATGATTACTCGCCTACTTTTTGTCATCCCACTAATAAGCGCGAGGCAGCCGGTTTGCGTAAGCAAGCTTATACTCGCTGCCGGAGAGTAGCGCCCAACTACCGCGATCATATCGCCGCTTCTCAAGTCCACGGCTGGACCGCCGGCCGACGAGGCTGCAATCTCTCTCTCTATGAGGCTTCTCGTTTGCATTTGGCGAAGATGGTGCTATTAAGCGCAAAGTGGAGAGACCACGGCTTTGTCGGCTGGAGCGGCTGCGGGGATACACCACGGCGCTGCAATCTCGCTCTGCGTAGAGTCACTCAAAAATTGAATATCAAAGAGTGACTATAGCTCTGCGCGCTTGCTTCGAGAGTGCGCAAATGCGCAGCGTGACGAACACCTTTCTCTCGCTTTCGGAATGACGCTTATCATGACTGACACAACGTCCAGTGCGGAGTTCGGCTGCTCTGCTGTTTACGGTCTCGTCAAAGGGAGCGGCATCGCAAGGTGTTCAGAAATTGCCGAGTCCCATAGGTGAATAAAGGGGACGGTAACGCTGCGTGGACTCATGTGCAAAGGCCATTTATTTACAGCTCACCGATGTTTCGTATTTTCGCCCACAAAAGGAGTTGTGGTGCTTTTATCTTGTGTAGCTGACTCTTGAACCTGTACAGCAGAATTGCAAAGGCCTAAGCGTTGAGGTGCACATGGAGCATTACGTTTTGTTCTCGTTATCATTATCAATTGCACCGTCATTATCATTGGTAATGTCATCATTGTCATGATAGCTGCGCCGCGTCATTGTCATCGCCGCTATCTTCCTCATGATAGACAAGGAGAATTGAGATATCAGTTTTACGATCCCTGGCGTGGCGCAGTTGGTTAAAGCGCTTGACTGGGGATCCAAGGGATGAAGGCAGGATCCCCGGTGAAGACAGAATATCTATTTATCTCATGACATCATCATGAAGTCACTTGACTGATAGCTACAGTGTGACTGGGCTACCAAAAATTGACAGTATGAGCCATTAAGTGCTTTCGCCATAGTATTTTTCATTTTTAATTCACCTAATACCTTAGTCCAATCGCTGATTCGGAACAAGCGTTGTTGCTACATGAACTGGAGAGCGCATTTCAGATGATGATTTGTATAAAAACCTTCATTCCTTAATTTTTTTCAGTCGATATTTATTGCCTCAGGGCATCAGTAGGTTATGAGATGAAGGATGAATAAATGATTAAAAGAATGCAAAAAGGTTGGCTGATTTTATGAAGTCCAGAAGTGAGCGATTATGAGGTCCCTGCGTCCAAGTGACGTATGAGGCAGGATTGGTTGCTGAAAGGCCAGCTATTCTCAGGTGCCGGATTCGTGTTGGCTTGAGTGCTGGGCAGTCCCACAGCAAGTGGTGGATGTCGGCCTCGACATCTTCGTTGTTACAGATCGGGCATCCTGGGCGATGATATAAGTGTTGGAAGTATGACCACGTCCTAGTTACAGCTGGTGTAAGGGCAACACCGACCCGGATCCTCCTAAGCGCAACCTCCTTTGCACGGGTGAGACCGCGGGGAAGGGATATCGCACACGGAGGGATAAGTGCACGTGTGCGGCGCCAGAGGTGCTCCTTTCTTGACAAAAGGAGGGTAGCGTCGTCGATTTCGAGAAGCCGTGGGATTGATGCGTCTTGGTTCACGAGGCGGGTTGCAAAATCAGCTTGACTTTGGGAAGGCAGTAGATCCCGTGGGACCCACTCAATGCGTATTGATTGTGGTGGGATGCGCGCCGCAAGCTGGTGGATGTCCTGGCAAATTTTAGGGCAGCGGCTGACACGTCGGAGCAGACGTACTGCTTGAAGTGCGTCAGTGCGGATGAGAATGTGGGCTGTAGGGAGCATGGTTATAGAAGTCACGGAGCAGAGTGCCTCCTGAACTGACACAAGCTCAGCGCAGAAAGATGTAAGTGGTTCCGAAAGCTGAAACGTAGTTGTCTGATTCAGGCTAGGTCTCCGTGGACAGTGAATTGCCGTTTTGGCTTCACAGCCTTGCAGGCTTCCATCTACGTAAACTACTATGGAATCTTGAGGCAGGTTAGTATCTTGCTCTTCAAATCTCTGGCGTAGCAACGATGTAAAGTTGGCAGACGTCGGTCTGCGGATGTCAGTTGGCTTGTTGTCTCATAACTGTATAAATTTTCAGGGACGGAGAACTGGCGCAGGTGGCTGAAGAATAATGTGTGACGTTGCATACGCCCTCAGTGCTTGCGTGGAATGTGACAAAGTGGCCTTGAGTCTGCGAGCATCTCGGCGCTGCTGCACCAGTTCATCGATGGTGTTGAGCTGCGCATTCTCCTGTAACGCTACGACAGGTGTGATTCGTGGAAGGCATGTTATGGTCCTCATAGCTTCTCGATTTACGGCTTCAAGGCGATCCCATTGTGCCCTTGTAAGATGCTGGAACTGGGCCTGATAAACAATACGGGGCTGCAGAACCGCCATCACTAACTGGCGTGCAACAGACGAGCCAGCGCCACCCGTTTTAGGTGCAATTCTTCTTATTAAACTTATAGTTTGAAGTGCTTGCTTTTTTGCCTGAGAGAGCCAAGCAGTCGCTGATCCTGATTGGTGAATTGTTAAGCCCAGAATTTTCAGGCTCGAACTTTCTTGTATTGGGGTGCCTGATAGAGAGAGACGAATTGGATTTGAGGCAAGTTTACGGCGTCCCCAGCGGTTGGCGACTGACGTGTATAGTTTTACACACAGAAAGTTGAAGGCCAACGGAGGATGCGTAATCAGAGGTTACGCCTAATGCTGACTGAAGGGCGGCCTCTTGAGTGAGAAGATCATGGTGAGTGCTCCATACCGTGATATCATCTGCGTACTGCAAAAACTTGATTTCAGGGATATCATGTAAGCGCCACGCCAATGGGTGACGCCTTGTGCTGTATCGTTCGGTCGCTGTCTGAGGTCCTCTAGAGCAGAGGTACGGAAAATGTCGAGAGCAGACGAGAGGTTTAGAAGTGTTCAGCGCCATAAAACGACATGTGTCTGAATATTACTGCACAGTGCATCCGTCCAAAAATTGCTAGCCTGCACGTTCACCGACATTTTTATGTAAGACAGTTTTGTATAAGAAATATGCAAAAAGGCGCTCTTTGTTTATGCTCTGATACGCTGGTAGGGCGAGCGAGTGTGAGCGTGCGAACTGTTTTATAAGTCTAGATAGATTTTTCGCCGGGATAGCGTTAGCGGCTAACCCGGCGAATGTGGTCTACGTATCAGAAATTAAAGCAAAACGAAAGCAAAGAGTTGCCCCTTGCTGCTTCTGTATCTAAAATGTTCTGTCTTATATAAACGCGTTGATGAACAAGTCAGAATGTTTAAGAACAACACACTGCGCATTCAGGCACGCGCCGTCATATCGGACCGACACAAGTCAATCACATTTCCTGGCCTCACTCCACTTTTCCGCTACTGTGATCTGGAGGAAATCAGTGACCGAACGATACAGCGCAAAATACATTGCTGCGTCACAGTAGCCAATCAGGTACTCAGGATCTTAATCTAAACCAACCTTTGATGTGCGCTCTCCTGTTTGTGGAGCGAGGAAGCTTGCTCCGGTTCTTCTATTCGAATAAACAATTACGTTCTTAAAACGGCAAACCTTGCGCACACAATTTCTCAACCAAAGGGAAACATTCTAAAGTTATCATTGAAATGCACGCCACATATAAGCGATACTTTTCTATAGGATGCTACATTATGTTGCCATCCAAGTAATGAAATGACCGCTTGAATAATGCTTGTTTCCGACTAATTTATTATGCTGCGGAAATTTCTTTTTGACGGACGTATGACATATCCTGTCACCGTCCACGGTTCTTTCAGTAAGATTTCGAGCTCAATGTGATCATCGTAGTGTTGTGGTTAGAGAAGTGCGGACTTTGATGCCATCTTCGAGAGGCATGGTTGTGATTATACAAGGCTGCCACGCTTTGAAATGAATGGGAGGGAAGAGGTCGAGGTTGGTTATATTTAGAGGCTTCGAGTATTGAATCGGCGACGGCTGAACAAACATTTTTTTTTGGCCTGGTATCATTAAGGCTATCGCTTTAAATAAAGCACTAATCCTTCTGTGGGCAGAAAAATAGAACCTGCGGTGGAAGTAAAATTTCAATGCATTCAGCCACTGCGGAGTCAAGTGAGCGGACGCAGCGCTATCGTCCTCTTCCTTGACTAATATGAGACAGCGCTATTCCTGAACGGTAGAGTTTCTATGAAGACCTTGCGACGCACGCTCCCCTTTGGTGCAACCGTCAGTAGCAGCGTGTCCGATCCCCGCGCTGGAAGTTTGCCATTCATGATAAGCGCCAGCCCTAAAGCGAGGGAAAAGTTGTGCTCCAGTTGGACCTCTCGCAGCGAGTACGTAGCGTGAGATTGCAGCGGCGAAGTGCAGCCCCGCAGCCGCTCCAGCCGTCAAAGCAGTGGTCTCTCCCCTTTTGCTCACGAAAGTAGATATTTAGTCGATTCGAACTACCTTCCAAGCCAAGCTTCCAACTTGAGTAGCAGGCGAATGCTAAATGGGAAGCAAAGTTGCATTTAATCACCCTGATCGCTGCTAAAAAATCTATTGAGTCACAGCTACGATACGAATAGACGTGCACACCGTTTCCGACGCCTTCTTCTCAAATATGTAGAGCAGCGTCAGATTTTCGGTCGAACGAGCTCTATACACTATCGTGTAAAATGCTGCGAAAGTAATTCCTCAAAGCTATCATACTGAGAGAAAGAACAGCTCCTGCTCAGACGATATCCTATATCTACGTATCGGGAGAAGTTAAGGGACCTGACGGATGTCATGGCTACAAGGGAATGACTATTGTCATTAGTTGGCATTATATCAGCCGAATTGGCATTCGTGACTTATGAAATGTGCCTTGAATTCCGAATTTCCTTAATGTCGCAAGTAATCTGCTGCTCATTAATCCGCCCATGAAAGGCACCAACATCGGCTAACGCCCACGCTAACGGTCTGCTTAACTTACTCACCTGAGAAAGTCGGACTCCTGGGTCAATGAACCACTCGCTCGGCTGGGAATGGTCTTCCAGTATGCCCCAGCTGGTTCACGTCGCTCCACGGCCAGAGGAAAGGGTACCTCCGCAACCCTCTCCGCTTCGTAGATCCTTGCGCAGGTAAGGGTAATCGCTATCAGGGGCCCTCGGCGTCAGGTACCAGCAGGCTTCCAGCAGGGAACCTGCAATGGATCGTTCGATTCGAGCTGTGGCAGCGCTGCTCGAGCCCGTTCTCGCGCCTCGAGCCTTCCGCCCCGAACGGTGTATCTTTCTCTTTCATAATGCGTCCAAGAAAAGAGGCCCACAGTCATGAACGGCACTCGCTCTGCGGAACGAGCTAATGCTAATTTTACTTCGCTACTCTTATCCAAACGGGCAATAAAAGGGCAATGTTGTGACGTTTTGAGTAGTTCGCCCTGCACACTTGCATTGAGCCTCACTAGCGGAATTAACGTGCACACTGTTTCCGACGCGTTCTTCTCAAATATATAGAGCAGCGTCAGATTTTCGGTCGAACGAGCTCTATACACTATCGTGTAAAATGCTGCGAAAGTAATTCCTCACAGCTCTCATATTGGGAGAAAGAACAGATCCTGCTCAGCCGATATCCTATAGCTACGTAGTGGGAGAAGTTAGGCGACCTGAAGAATGTCATGGCTGCTAGGGCATGAGTAGTGTCATTAGTTGGATTTATATCAGCGTAATTGGCATTCGTGACTTATGAAATGTGCCTTGAATTCCGAATTTCGTTAATGTCTCGGGTAATCTGCTGCCCACTAATCCGCCCATGAAAGGCACCAACATCCGCGTACGCCCACGTTCGCGGTCTGCTTAACTTACTCACCTGAGAAGGCCGAACTCCTGAGGCAATGGACCCCTCGCTCAGCTGGCAATGGTCTCCCAGTCTGCTACAGCTGGTTCACCTTGCTCCACGGCCAGAAAACAAGGTACCTCCGCAACCCTCTCCGCCTCGGAGATCCTTGCGTAGATAAGGGTAATGGCTGCCAGGGGCCTTCGGCGTCAGGTACCAGCGGGCTTCCAGCGGGTAACCGGGAATGGAACTTTCGATTCGAGCTGTGGCAGCGCTGCTCGAGGCCGTTCTCGCGCCTCGAGCCTTCCTCCCCGTATGGCGTCTCTTTCTTCTTCATTTTGCGTCCAAGAAAAGAGGCCCACAGTCGTGAACGGCGCTCGCTCTGCGGAACGAGTTAATGTTAATTTTACTTCGCAACTTTATCCAAAAGGACAGCAAAAGGGCAGTGTTGTGGCGTTTTGAGTAGTTCGCCTTGAACACTTGCTTTGAGCCTTGCTGGAGTAATGAATTTAAGAACCTTTAGGGGGAAAATCTTTTTAGACAGCCGAACTAGAACCCTCTGTATACGCCTTTCCAGTAGCGGAAGCACGCGGATTTCGGCCACGGACAGAGTTCAAGGACCCGGTTTCATCCTTGGATAGTGTGTGGCCCCTTCCAACGTTATGTTGTGGTTATCAAACTGAGCGCTATCTATTAAGTTGTGATCGCTAATGGACGCATGGCCGCTTAAGGAAGGGAAAGCACGGCTCGCCTTCTGCGAGTGATGAACTTCTGGCGAAATCCGGATTCTGTGACGCCTTAGGCAGATATTCGCCTCATGCACACGCACGCTCGACCCTTCCCTCACCTGAGAAAAAAAAATGTAAAGGACGCTTCTTATCTTGTTACGTATATATATCCGTGTATTACTTCCATATAAAGGAAATACGACGGGCCTAAATTACCTTAACGACAAAACCTGATGCACGCCTGGTACAGAAGAGTTCATATAATGATTTGCTGTTTGATAACGGTGAGAATAAGTATGTGCCTCATTAACAACTGCCGAGTATATTAGCACGGGCTACGTAATAATTGGCATGTTCATTTCTATGTATGAAATTGAATGCCGCAAAAGCAGAATCATGCCGGTTCTCCATGGTTACTCGCACTACCTTCAGGCGAGCAATGTGGAAGCTGCGCGTCATCTTGGAAACTTTTCCTATATCCCTGCAGAAATGCGTTAAGCTAAGCCTTCCTGCGTTGTCAGCGAAATGTGTTTGCGGGATTCCCCGAGTGACAGATACCGCCCCTTTAATTTCCTGTAAACCAATTATAGAAGTCCTGTGAACTTATATCCGTTCAATGGAATAATAAGGGGCATTGCACTGAGACGCGTGACCGGAAGCTGACAAAAGAAACCGAATGTCAGTAACGGCCATCTTGGCTCCCAATTACACATCTAATTGAATCGAATGTTTTAAACAATTAATCCAAATCAAACATTTTGTCACGTGCTCACCTTTCATTGACGCTCTATCTGTCGGTATCATTCTTTTTTCGATATACTATATAGTTTCCCTTTTACCGCTCCGACAAGGTTACGCCCAAGAGACACCTGCCTCGAAAACTATAAAATGCTTACGCATAATAAACTTTTTTACACACTGTGGAGACGTTTATCCACCAAGTTTTGAACTGATATGAAGAGATATCGGAGCCTAAGTGAGTTTCAAAACATAAAAAATACATAGCCATGGAGAAGCCAGTGATCGTGAGCAGCATAATGGTTGCGTGAGGAATTACGGCGCTCTTTACACGAACAGCAACAATCATGTAATTCAACGTAATGTAACGGTAATTCATTAGTTT
>JAJIZL010080153.1:0-13969 GCA_023969395.1 Amblyomma maculatum | reverse complement strand
TGTAGTGAAAACGCAGCTGGCGGCTATTATACTCTTTGTCCGACATTTGTGACCGAGGCCGCGGTTGGATTAGCCCCGAAAGTAAAAGAAGAAAACGTGTCAGAGTTAGAAGAACAGTATGGTCAGCCTGGCGATAGCTGGAAAGCTACAGAAGCCTTTAATACGGCGAATGCTATGTGCATGGACGAGACCGCTGTTGAGTTATCCCTGAAATTCGAGAAAGAAAATATGTTGGGCGCAAGAGCACAGTATGATGACAGTCAGAAGGGTTCAAGACGCTATGATGCGACAAGACCATTGTGTGACACTGAGACTACAATTAGAGTGTTCTCGAAAGTAAAGGAAGAAGAGGGGTCAGACGTACAAGAAGAAGTGAGTCAGTTTGATGACAACGGTAACGATACAGGCGGCTATGGTAACACTAACCCAACGGTCCTAAACTATACTTTAGATCAGTTATCCGTGAAAGTTGAAGAAAATATCTCGGACGCAGGACAGTGGGTTGAAGGTGAGAAGACAACAGTCTGCTGTGATATGACTAGGCCTTCGTTTGTGAACGAGACTGAAGTTGGAATATTCCTGAAAGTGGGGAAAGGAAACGCGCCAGTCGTGCAAGGACAAATGGGTGAGTGTGACGATAGCGGCAGCGCTGCAGGTGGCTATGATACCACTAATCCTATGGTGCGGAACGAGGCTGCGGTCGAGTCATCTGTGAAAGTAGAGGAAGGAAGTATTTCCGATGCGGAGGAACAGTGTGGCCAGCCTGATGACGATGAGAACGATGCAGAAATCTATGATACAGATGCATGTGACAGCGACTGTGAAAGTAAGTACAAAGTTGCATTAACCTAAATTTGATGAACGAATAAGTGGCGTATTGGACAGCCAATCGGTGCTTTCTGATTCGAAGAAGGAACACGCGGAACAATCAACGCTACAAAGGTGCCTAGTTGGTTTGCCATCTTGAATCACATCTGGGTTTGCTGAGGGTTTAGTGGTATCGGTGACTAATATTAGTGGATGGGAGGGTTCGCTTCTTTAGGCGGCGCCATAGAGTTTCATGGTAATTGTCTAGGGAGGACAGAGGTGGGCCTCGAGCTGTCTCTCAGGGTTCGCTTCTTTAGGCGGTGCCATAGAGTTTCATGGTAATTGTCTAGGGAGGACAGAGGTGGGCCCCAAGCTGTCTCTCAGCCCAGTAGGGCTGAGTCACCTCATTGAACGCGTGAATGCTCTCCCGGGACAACTCCGACACGGGGGTCGTTTGTGCCCCGCGTATCGTACCTCGGGCTACGCTGTTGGCGGCCTCGTTGCCGGGACGCCTCGAGTGCGCAATCACCAATATGAGCTCCATTTGGAAGGGCGCATTAGCAGCGGGCGAGGTCAGTATGCGCCCGAGGGCGAAATTTCGCCCCCGTTAGAAATTTAGTAGTGGAGTTCTGGAATCCGTGAGTACATCGATCTTCCGTAATCAATGTTTTGATGAAAATACGTCTGGTCAGACATTTGAATGAAGTGGATCACGGTCACTGATCAAGCCATAAAAAATTCTAGACATTTCGGAACCGCATACGGGTTTCAATTGTTCACTGAGCTGACAAACAGTCGTCACCACTATGTACTCAGCACGTGATGTAGGGAGCTATCATCCGGTTCATGGTAGCTGGTATTGATTGAATGATTAGCGATTCCAGCAGCTGCCGAGATGATGTGTTTCTATCCTTGGAAATAATAGTGGCGTTGTCCCAGTCAATCTTATGAGTATGTTTTTGCACATGCTCGGCAATGGCGTTCGTCGTGTGATTATTATTTCTCGCGTCACATTTGTGGTCGTTGAGTCACCTTGAAAACTTTGTTTCGCCACTGTGCACTTTGGGGCAATCAGCACATGGAATCTAGTAGACAACGCCTGGAAAAGCCTCACTCGGCAACCTATCTTTCACGTTCATGAGTTGGTCCTGAGCTTGCTGTTCGGAATGTGTGCAATGCGCATGCCGTATTTTGAAAACACTCGCGATAGTGCTTCGCTGACCCCTTGAACGTCAGGAATGGCTGCACGTGCACGTGCATGGAAGGTCCTGTTCCTCTGTGTTTCCGGCTTTAATGTCAGCTCCTTAGCCTTGCAAATAAAGCAATTAGGGTAACCGTTATTAGTGCGTTCACGGTGGATCGTCCTTAATTTGTGTTCCGATAGAGTTGGACTAGCGTTCCTGTGGAGTTAGCATAACCAATGTGCGAAGAAGCCCTAAAAGATGACGCTGGTCTTCCTGGCCGCACACCTTTAGATGTTCCCGAACTCTGTGGGCTGCTGAAAGTTTTCCTTGGCAGCGCGTATTTTTCTTACGGCAGGAAGTTTTTACCACCAGACACATGACACGCCAATGGGAGCGTCTATAGCGGTTACACGGCCAATTTAGTATTAGAAGCCTTGGAAAACAAGGTACTGACCACCTTAAATCTGGCAACGAAAGTTTTCTACCGCTACGTAGACGACTCTTTCTGTATTCTGAAGCAAGACGTCTCACGCTTCCTGGGCAGCCTAAACGCCTAAAATATTCAGGTCACCCTGGAACTTGAGAAAGGCAGCTTGTTACCGTTCTTGCATGTTCTGGTTCGCCGGGATGAGGGCGCCCTCACTTTCTCGGTGTACAGAAAGCCTACGCACACAGGTCGTTACCTCAGGTTTAGATCTTGTTAACCGGCCCACATTGCCCACATTCTCACCAGCAAACTCAGGACTAACTTGTCCTGTCCTCTTCTTTCCTGTGTCTCGTCTTTTGGCTGATTAAGTATGACTATTGTTTGTCAGCTCAGTGAGCTAGGAACCCATATGCGGTTCCGAAACGTCTAGACATCTTTCTGACTTGGTCAATGACCGTGATCCACTCCATCAATCTTCCCTGTAGGCAATAACAAAGGCAATCGCTGCCTCCTCGGCCACTGAAGTTACAAGATACTGAAGGTTACTGTCCACCTCAACCGACGCCGCTTTCTCGCTCGAACATACGTCTACTCATACAGGTGGACTGCGCGATTTTAACTAAATGCCGTCCACCTGTATTCCCTCGAGTATTATTGCAGTCCTGTGCCATCCTTCCCTGGAGTAGTTGCGGACCACAATTTTGACAGAGAAGATGGGTTTTTGGAGCCATATTGGAGGTGCAGGGCATCCGCCTTGAGCCGGCCACGGTGATCCTACTTGTTCACCTTAGTCGGAAGGACTCGAGCGTAGGAGACACCTCTGAACAGTTCAGGCACTCGAACCCTTTCATTGTTTGATAGCCATGTTTGATATGTAACCGGTCGAAGAGGCGGTGACCAGACGCGGACTGGGCGAAAAGCGTGTATTTGTTAACGAGGTGACCCTCGCGAAGTTCTCGACAACTGCTGACTGTTAACCATGCCTAACCCAGAGAGTCGCGCGTTGAAAGCGGAAATCGGGAGGTCGAGGGCCGTTTTTCGCATTTCGAAGAGTACAACCTCCAAACAATCTACGTTATGCTTCCGGAAGTGGAAGTAGGGAGTCGAACACGAAAGCATGTGCTAGCCGCTCCGCATCCATAATTCGTCACCCTCCTAGCTGTTTGGAAACGCTACGAACGAACCAGAAAACCGGCTATTTTGGTGAGTTTGGCAAGAGTTAAGTCGGCCTTGCGATGTGAATTGATGAAGAGACCGAGTATTCGAAGCACCCGCGCTTCGCGCATGGGACCGCTGGCGAGAGAAAGCTGAAATGAATTACATTTCGGTAAAGGTAGAATATAACAAATTCACAATTGAACACCTACCATTTCCGCCATTAGTACGTGGCACAGTGGTGTACTATGCTACTAGCTGTCATTCCTCGATCTCTCTTGTTTCCCATAGTGGACCAGATGCAGTGCATGCTGAACGCCGCCAACACCCGTAAGCTATGCCGGGAGATGCATCATGGCAATGTTTAAGAAAAATGGGGACAACACAGTGGCTTATTTGCGTTCTGATTACGTGTCATCTGCTGCACTCGAGGCGATCTTCCCATGCGCATTGCTGCCAATCATTTTTTTTTCTATTTTTACTCGCCAGCACCTCCTGGTTAAATCAACCCTAGATTTCATAGTTACATTACTGCCAACTCATTGCAATTAATTGTCCAGAATTAGAAATAGGCAAATTGTATTTAAAATTTTGATTTTCTAAATCGCATTGAATCTTGTATTACACACACACACACTTCGAACCAGGTTGTTCTCGACATTCAGTCCCAATTGCGACCGTAGCGCTCATGATCTGTGACACGTAAGGTGCTGTGCTTTGCTAAAAATACACAACATTTCAGGTGCCGCCTCGGTCACCACACAAGGCAAACAAAGCAAGTCTTCCGGGCAAGATTCGCCTGATGGAAAGTGCTCTTCGGAGTGCTCTGCGGGAACCAGTCGCACTACTTCAGGAAATCGCCGCTCTAAAAGCAGCAGCAGCAAGCAGCGGTACCAGTGCAGCCAGTGCAGCAAGTGTTTCCCTAAAAAACGCAACCTAACGACGCACCTCACCGTCCACACCAGCTACCGCCCTTATCAGTGTGACCACTGCGAGCGCCGTTTTCGCCGAAGGGCCCACCTAGTGGCACACCTCCGCACTCACACGGGCGAACGCCCATACTCTTGCGAACACTGTGGCAAATGCTTTGCTTTGGATCGTACCCTAGCGGTGCATCTTTCCAGCCACACCGTCGAGCGTCCGTACCATTGCAAGCACTGCGACCGCAAGTTTAAACTAAAACACAAACTCTCCGAGCACATGCGCATCCACACGGGTGAGAAGCCTTTCCATTGCCAACTTTGCCCCATGGTCTTCGCACAAAGCACGAACCTCTCGAGGCATATGAGAGTTCACCAGCGTGTGAAGCCATTTCAGTGTGAGTTCTGCCTTAGGGTATTTAGAGAGAAGCACCATCTAACACGCCATGAAAACAAAAAACACCCAGAGAAAACTGCGTCCCCACGAGTTTCAAGTGCCAACTTGACCCAACATTAACATTGTCTTTGCTCACTGACCTGCTTGTATATAAACTGTCCCCTTTTTTGCAAGCTTTGTATTAAAAAAACAGCATACCTTTACTCAAGTTGCACTGTGCCCAAGGAACGTAAGATGACTTTATACTTACTCAGTGCTTTGATGAGTTTGAGATTGTGGCATGCGTTTTGGTCAATGCTGGTCATATTAACAAAATAAATTTTTGTTTCTAATGAATATGTCTAATTGTGCACTGTCCTGGCGTCCAACAAAAGCATTATCGGCGTTCAACAGAAAGTAACCTTCAGCGATCACACAGTGAACGCTATCTTCTATATATCTGTCACTGGCTTCAAGCACATTTGTGTCACAAAAGTCATTACACAAATTAGTCAATTAGTCTTTTATTATAGATGCGCTATAAAAATGGCAATTGCATTGCAGCTGCCACTCGCATTCATATATGATTCACAATTACATCAATGACAAGTGTTTAGAGCGTGACGCTGCACCAATGTGTCGCAAATCAGTAAAGCACTCAGACCTTGACGTGAGAATACAAAGGATTGGATTGATTGTGTATCAGTTCTGTTTCGTCTGTGTGTACCTCTCAACTCGTTGCCACTAGGCTATTGTGGACGGTAAGCAGATTTAGACACGAAATAAAATTACAAGTAAAATGTATAACAGTGACTGCGAATATATGATGGTTAGCCTTACGGCATCAATCTAAAAAAAATTGCAAAGGCCTTTTAGCAGTTTTCTATTTCTTTGAATTTCACACGCTTGCAAAATGACCAATCTTTTCAAAGTTGTGGCATGTATGGCTTTTGCTGGACATACACGCAGAGAAATTTGCGAATTGCGAAGCCGATCCCACATCTGTAGACGGTGCCATGAGAGGGGCTGAATGATTTCATTTTTGTTTCTCGAACGCGGTTCACAGAAGCCCTGGCGTTGAATTAAGCTTCTAATTGTTTTTCTGCTTGCTCGATATCCAATGTCAGAAGTAAGCGCTCTCATATATTTTGTGAAGTTGTTCCCTCAAGTAATTGGTCACGGATCATGTTGTCAGTTGCAGTTCCGAAATTGCACGTAGCGGAAAGTTGTCGTTGACCGTTTACGTATGCTT
Organism: Amblyomma maculatum; assembly: GCA_023969395.1. Lineage (NCBI taxonomy): Eukaryota > Metazoa > Arthropoda > Arachnida > Ixodida > Ixodidae > Amblyomma > Amblyomma maculatum. Next base: position 7,848 of record JAJIZL010080153.1, on the reverse strand, counting down.
GAAATTCTCGCCGGGTAGTTGCTTGCGCTGACGGAACCGGTGACGTTCCACCAGGTCTTTGGTTGCTGTTGCGAAGTGAGTATCCAGCATTGCGACAGCAGCATTGAATAGGTCTTCGTCAGCACTTGACGTGATGCTTTCCCAAGGATCTGCGGTGCACCTTGCTGCGCCAAGGCTGTGGTACACCCGTTGGCCTCCTATTCCGAGAGGTTTCAGAAGTATTTGCCATGCGACGCTTGAGCTACCGCTCTAGCCCGTCGCCTCCGACCGCTACCAGGAAATTCAGGAAGACCATATTCCACTATTGCCAAGGTACTGCAGGTTCGCCTGGCGTAGGCAGGAATGGTGGGGGCGGCGAGAACGATCCGCCCGACATGATTTCGAAACTACAGTCCTCGGGACGGAAAACTATGCTCGAGTCCTCGTCGCCATTTTGTGGTGTCCGGTATCCGGACGGACGGAACGAACAGGCGCAGTCGGCTGCTCAGGGTAGACCCTTTATTTACTACAGAGAGTGTGAACATGCAAGCTCGAGAGAATGGAGAGAAAAGTGCTGCTGGTGATAGCACTGGTGTATGAAAAGCGATGTTTCCAAACATTTTATTGCTAATTCGTATCAGCCGATCAAGAGCGCGTTCTCCTTTGACCACGTTGTTTTTGTGTGGATTCTCCAATTCAATACAACGGTCCCCCTAGAAAGGTTAAGTTGTACGTAAAGGGTGCTAGACGTAGACACTTGGGCTCAGTCGGGTCATAGCTGAGACGTTTGTTTGCCTGAGAAGGTTCGTTGCAATATAATTCTCCAGACATATGGAATAATATCTACTAGACGATGAAGCAAGGCGAAGTCAGTTAGCGCAAAAACAGCACTTTAGTTACTTGCGCCAATGAGAACGATCTGCATCTCCGACCAACGTACAAACGAAGCACGAAGGCCCGCGAGGCGCAAAAGCATTATGAGGAAAGCATTCATGTAAAATAACTACTGGCTATGCAGGTTTCTCGTATCGTAAAATCTGGTTTCCATTCATTATTTTTTCGCACAAGGGCAGAAAATGTCGCTGCTGCACGATTGATTCCAATCTCCAAGACCATTTATCGAAAACCGGCATTGAAGACCTTAAATGGAGGGATGCTGGCCTGCAAATAAATTACATGGCTATCGTAATCTTTTCGGCTTCGGGGTCGTCCACTCACCGTAACCCTAAAAAATAGCTTTTCGACACCCCGAACTCGCCATTTTCGGTTTCATTGGGTGTCCATATTGCGGCAGACATTATCGCATCTGGCGCGTTCATCGAGTAGGCGGTGATGAAGAAGAGGCCAGGGTGCCGTGGAAGCGCAGCGTACAAGAAGGCAGGTAAGCCAAATTTTTTCAACATATACTGCCACGAAACTTCGACAATACATTTCTTTTCATGCCTTCTAACTCCGGCACCAGGCGACCACGCTTATCCTGATTAACTGTAGGCGCGCGCTCTACTAGTCCTACAATTTTCGAGTATCGTATATACTTCCATTGTCCAAGGGGCACTCTGATTGTTCAACTGAGCATAAAACTGCTGCCGTACTTCAGTTGAGCCGCTTCGGGCGTGCGACAACTGTCTTAACCAACATTATCTCGCGTTTAGATGATTCCATTCCTTACCTAGGTTCTCTCGCGTATATTTGGCTTCGTTGACGTACGCCGCGCGTGACTGCAAGAGTGTGCGTAAGGGCGAGTGATTTGCAAAAACGTCTCTGCTGTGGCACAAACTGCTTGCTCCTGTGAGTGTGCGGCCCTGTGTTTAACCCGGCAGACATCTGGACAAGATGCTTACGTGGACCTTTTAACACAAGTCAGGAACGGAAATCATCCTCACCCCTTAGATAGCCTACCACATTCAGCCACCACCACCGCCAGATTATGTTCTTGCATCGTGCGCGAGTTCGGCACTCAATTACGAGGAGCTCAGCGCCAACTTTTAATGCGGAAGCATTATATGGCTAACTGCCAGAAAAGCGCGGCGGTGGCGGAGTGCAGGAGAAAGAGGCACCCAAAACCTCAGATTGGCCAAGCAGGACTGTGACATTATTGCCGCGGGGACCAATCGGAAGTCTGCGTCAAATTCGGAAATGTACCTTGACCGACCTGGAACATTTGGGTGTCTTATGCTGTAGATTAAAGCAGATATGAGGACAAATTTGTAGAAGAACATATCTTTCAACTTTGCACAAAAGCACTTGCAACCGTAAGAAATAGGGGGCACAGCAGGCGCTTACTTCAACTTCTTAACTCCTGGAAGGAAAGCCCTGCCGGGGTGGCGCAGTGGTTACGGCGCTCGACTACTGTTCCCAAGGACGCGGGATCGAATCCCAGCCTCGGCGGCAGCTTTTCGGTGGAGGCGAAAAGCAAGGCGCCCATGTGCTGTGCGATGCCGGTGCACGTTAAAGAACCCCAGTTAGTCGAAATTTCCGGAGTCCTCCACTACGTCGTCTCTCATAGCCTGATTCGCTTTGAGACGTTAAACCCCATAAACCAACCAACCTTGAAGGAAAATGCACATTGCTTGTCCGTTCTGCAGTGTTGTGTGGTGGGCACATCAGTTCGATTGCGTTGGACACGTCAATGCGCTGAGCGAATACAACGCGAATACTCCTCTGGTGTGCATCCGTTTTGTATGTGTTAACGCTGTAGCATGCGGCGCCCGGCTGCCGTCTGCGAAAGTCTAGTGTATTGGTTCACGAGGGGAGCTCCTGGTAGGTCGTTATGTGTTAACGCTGTAGCAGGCGGCGCCCGGCTGCTGTCTGCGAAAGTCTAGTGTATTGGTTCACGAGGGGAGCTCCTGGTAAGTTTAGCGTGGACAACCTCGCATTATCCAGCTCCAGCAAAGGCACTGAGTATAGGGCGGACGAACGAACTTTGAGGCGCCTGTCAACCAACTTTGTTGTGTCCTGGAATATAGCAAGGCATTTCGATAAGATAGACGGGCAGTGCCCACATTCGAGGAGACCTCCCATGTCTACTGCATGGTGTGGGCATGTCAGAAAAATTCTACCCTTCACCGTATACCCTTGAGACATGGTAGGTGGCCCTGCTCAGCTGCTCATTGCTAGAGCCAAGCGGGCAAGGGCGGCATCTTTGTCCAGAGGTCCGGAACTGGAGTCTCCACTCATGCGAAGACCCTTTTGGACCTGGACTCTTTTTTTTTCATTAAATCTTTTTATCACCATGCAGTACAGCACATGCCTTATTTTATATCTAGGAGTATATAGAAGTGTCCACAGGAGTCCCTCCGGTAGCACTTCGGCTGCCGGAGCTGTGGCGTCACAAGCTCTGGGTCCAACCCCTCTCAAGCAAACTCACCAAGATAGACGAGCCCACGCGATCGGGCACTTGAACATCAACACGGGGCACGCACCGGGGTACGTAGTGTACCGCGTGCACTCGATCTACTCTCACTGTGTTGTAAAGAAGCATTGCGGTGCGTTTACTCTTTCTCCTGCAAATGTGCATAAATTTAAACCTGTATCTTCATCCTGAAAAGAGACCTCGAAGTTTCCCTTTCGCGCCGGAACCTGGAACCTGCTGAAATCTCCGAGACACAACACGACATATACCATCACTCATGCGTCACACACGTGCCATTTTGTGAAAGTGCTAGAGGCTCAGGTTTTCAAAGCTTATAGAGCTAAGTCTACGAAGAATGGCTCGACCTTTATAACCGTGTGGCAGTGCTGTACGCTTGAGATAACACCACGAATTTGAGGAACGTCTGTACAAAGCACGAAACCACAAGGACGAAGGCGAAACCACCAGAAAGGCTAGTTTAAGCGAAGCGTTCACACCTTGTTCAGAAGTGAAGTCATCGCCGTAGCCGAAATCGAGAAAAACAATGTCGGTGAAGATGAGCATTCGATTTCGTTTAAAAGCAATGACGCGTAGTTTGTGAACCGTTCACGGTGCTTTCACACCATTTTGTCCTTCCTTTAAGCATCCATCGTTTAGTCAAGTTGGGGACTAGTGCGCGATTTCCGATTGGGATTTGAACGAATGACATATGCACCTTTAACAAGTATCGGTGCCCACTGAGAAGTGAAATAACGCTCCACAAACCAAACCAAAAGTATTGGCGAAATGAAAATGCAACGTTAAAGGCGCTTCGCATTTACTTTTAACATCAAGCTTTAGCGCCCCTCTCATTTTGTCAGGCACGTTCCTGGATTCGATCCCGACCGCCGGCGGCTCCGTTTCGATGGAAGCGAAACCGAGAGGTCTCCGTGTTGTGGTTGTTGTGACTGTAGAAAGAAGGAAAAGAAAATGCACGGGCCTGCACTGGCTCTGTAGCTGAGCCACCTCCGCTGCCTCGTGCGGACAGAAGAGAAAATAGAGAAGAAAAGAAAAAGAAGAGGGAGAGAAAGACGCGCGCCGCAACATCAGCCGTCGTCCACCACCTAAAAAAAATCCCCAGGTGGTCGAAATTACTCCAAAGCCCTCCACTGCGGCTATTTCTGTTCTCTTTCCACTTTCACTCCCATCTTCCACACCTTCCTTATGGCGTGGTTCAGGTGTCCACAGAGCAAGTGCGACAGATACAGCGCCGTTCCTTTCCTGTGAACCAATAATAGTAATTCCTGGCACGTTTGCCGAAACTAGCCTCGCCGATGACGGCACCCTCCGCTTCAAAAAGTTCAGTTCTTTGGTGAAAAGAAGGATATTTATTTATTTTTGGCGCTGGGAGTTTGCCACATGGCATAAAAGGTGGTGGTGGGGTCACATAGATGGGCTGCTCCTGCCTTACGGGGCTGGGACGGTAGGTCAACGCCGCTTGCGGCGGGGCTAGCCATGGCCACCGAATTTTTATCTGTTGTAGGCCGTCATTGCACCCGGCACTACTTAGGTGTTGGACGACGGCTGTTGCGGTGCGCGTCTTTCTCTTCTTTTTCTTTTTTCTCTACTTTCTCTCTTCTGTCCGCACGAGGCAGCAGAGGTGGCTCAGCTACAGAGCCAGTAGCAGGCCCGTGCATTTTCTTTTCTTTATTCCTACAGCCACAGCGACAACTACACAGAAATGTGTGGAGTGTAGCCATGTGCAAGCAGTCACATAAACTGCTTGCATGTTATGCAGGCATTTTATGTGACTGTTGAAGATGCCGAACAGTGGCGTCACAAGTGGGTTCTTCGCAGTGTGGGCATTTGTCGGGTAGTGGAATTGTAGGACTTTGCCACTGGTGTCGAACAGCGGGTGTAAGGGCCACTCTCAGCCGTCTCAGAGATAACCTCCTCCACCCTTGTTAGATTGGGGGGAAGGGGGTACGTACACGGGGGAATTAGAGCACGCGTACGCTGCCTGAGGGATGCTGATGATGTCAAATCAGTCAGAAGTGGATCTGGTGTCAAGGAATCATAAATAGGTTGTGACACATCTGCTGCATGAGGAAGCACGTCTGCTGCAATTGTCATCAAATTTGTGTTGTCTTGAACCCAGTGAAGGATTATAGTCACTGCGTAACGGTGATAAGTAGCATGTATAGCCTCTGCGACCCTACGAGTCACGTGGACTTTCTTTAAATGCTTTAGGGCTTCTTTGGAGGGAGTCATTATGCGTAATTGATTTAACGTAAGCTCGGCAGGTAACACTTCTATGGCGTTTAAGATAGCTTGCAGTTCGAAGGCAAGAGTTGATTCGGTATCGGTAAGGTAGGTTCGAGTGGTGTTCAGGTGAGGATGAGTTGGGCTTATAAAAGCAACTGAACCACCTGTTAGGGTTACGACTGCATCTGTGTAAATAATACAGTCATCAGGTGTTGCGCAAGAAGTTATTGGGAATTATGATAAGAACTGCGACTTCTTGGTGAGTAGAGGCTTGTTAGAAATAAGGTGGTACTAGTCCAATGGTGGTGGCTGGTGCTCGATTCAGGATGAAGGGAAGCTTTCCTTGCTCTGTCTGTCGTTGGGCAGTTAACTCTGCCAACGTGTTAAGGTGGGCGTACTCCCGGAGTAGACGGATAGGAGCTGATCGAGGCAATCCATTAATGACTCGCATGGCCTCGTGGTTGAGTGCCTCGAGTGTGGACCATTGCCACTTTGGCATTTCTGAAACTGTGCCTGGTATAGAAGCCGCGGTTGAAAGACAGCACGAACAAGTCGGCGAGCGGTATCTGATCGGGCATCGCCGGAACGATTTGCACTTTTGCGCACATCTGATAACCAAACTGTGCCTTTTCCTGAAGAATGTACATGGAGGCCCAACACCTGTGCTGAAGAAAGGCTTACAATATAGCGCATTCTTGCTGGTCGACACTGAAACCAAACGTACCTGCTCCTAAGGGGGAGTATATGGAGCCTTCCCCGTCATGTGTACACCTCTTGCATTGTGCAACTAAGTCATTCAGCGATCAGTTTGGCCGATGTAGCAATGCCCGCATGACAATTTAATTTCATGGGCCACACTGGTCCTACGAAACATAAACGGTTTACTACGTTTTCCCTTTTTTTTGCGTGGAAGGTTTTTTTGGTGACATCACTAACCCCTTTTGGAGAGTATTCCGTGATTGTTCGGTACAGTATGTGGGGGTTAGAGGGGAACGGTCTTCCGCCCCGCTCCTACTCCGCAGGTGCAGCGTTCTCGCTAGCGACCCGCGGAGGGGAACAAAGGGACGAGGACGTGGACGACACAGCGTTAATGCTCGAATGCTATTTATTGCACTTGCAAATAATACAGAGCATGCCGGCCAGCTATACATCAACAAGGTTTTCCTTGGAAGGGCAAGGCTACGCAAGAAGGACTTTTGACTCACCGGCTGGGGAATGGGGGTGCGACTTCGACGGCAGACGTTTGCACGCGCCGTGAATATGGCGGCCGGGATCTCCCGTGCGCGCCGCATTCTTCGGACAAAGACATACCACGGCGTCTGCCGCGGGAGGCGGCGAGAGCACGCGGCACCTACCGGTCGCTTCGCCTTTGGGAACCAAAAGACGGGCGGTCATGCACGACGGGTCCTCCCATGTGCGCTGCGTACTCCGTGCCCGCTATATCCTCGGCATTTGCCGGGAGAGGCGGCGGGAGACGACTGCTCGCGTTGCCGGCTGGATCCAGAAGCTCTCTGTCTTCGTCTCGCGGGAACCCGCGTAGACGCTTGGTGGCGCATCCATCGTTGATTCTTCTTCCCCCAAGGGGAGGTATTTACCTCCTCTCCCAGGCGGCGCTGCCACGAAGCTCGTTGTGGTGGTGGTGGTCGATCGCGGCGAAGGGGGAGAGAGGCAACTGGTTTTCCACAAGTAGTCAGCAAAACTGCGGCGTTGGCTCTCTGCCACTTTTTAAGGTGGTGCGCGAGCTGGCGAGCGTAGGCCAGTGCCGCACATCTCCCTTTGTCCTATTAGGCAGTGCAACATTTCCATTCGTCCATGTGCTTTCGTGCGAGTAATATGTGCTCACAATCCAGTATCACGATATCGCCCAGCTTTCAGCTTTACTTACATTATGGTGGTTGTAGATGACAGCGAAATGTGACCTCCGCTCCACTGATCCTAATTCGTTCTATTTTATTCAGGTGCTGCATTCTCTCTGACGTCGTTTCCACCAAGTTGTCGAAGCTCGCCTTTGTGAACCAGACTGACTATTTTGTGATACTTATGGAATTTGACAAAAACATGTCCGACTGTGAAGGACAATGTGGTGACTCGGACGACAATGGGAATACTGCAAGCGGTAGGGATACCACTCACCCTACGTTCCTGAATGAAGCTGGAGTTGAGTTGTCCATGACATTTGAGGCAGAAAGTATGTCAGACGCCGAAGGACATCATTGTGAGTCTGACTGTAGTGAAAACGCAGCTGGCGGCTATTATACTCTTTGTCCGACATT
>JAJIZL010080148.1:0-11414 GCA_023969395.1 Amblyomma maculatum | reverse complement strand
GAGGCAGCGGAGGTGGCTCAGCTACAGAGCCAGTAGCAGGCCCGTGCAATTTCTTTTCCTTCTTCCGACAGTCGCAACAACAGCAAACAAACCCCGCAAACGAAGCCAAACATAAGTTCTCATAATTTGATGTCAGTGGAGGTTAACGATCCTGAAGTGACGGAAATTATTCTGGAGCCTTCTGCTAGTATCTGACTCTCTCTAGCTTTCACTGCCTTCCTCCTCTCTTTCTTTATGCCGTGGTCAGGTATACAGCCAGAAGCATGATAGACACTGCGCCTTTTTTCCTCGGTATCAATTAAAAATTTTGTCAATAAGCGTAGAAACCGCGTCAGTTCCATACACAGGTATGTGTTCGTAAATTGTGCAGCATGAAAGAAATGATAACAATAAACACAGAAGCCAGTATTTTGTCGAATATCAAAAGAGAGATCGCACGGCATTCGCTTCGGTAGCTCGGAACTTCTCTAGCGTTCAGCTTTAAGTTCCTGGTTGCCTGTCCCAAATGCGCATTTCCGAATAACACTTCTAAACAATGCTAGAATTGCAGTTTGATTGTCATCTGTTCGGCTGCTTTGTCTAAAGAACTTTTCTCCCGCTTCTAGTAGGCTAACACTTAATTGTGAAAATTACTTGCGTTTTTGAACATATCATTGTGATACACGTCGAATGAGCATCGCAGTCTTGTGCAGTTTGCACACTTCTCTTTTATTACTATTCACTAGGCCTTCGAAGGCCCAGTGCTTATAATTCGCCGTGCCGGAGGCCTTATCGACGCCATCGAGAGAGTCGTCGGTGTTGGGTAGCTGCAATATTTGCAGCACCTCGGCGGGTCCAAGTTCCTTGCAGCAGTCAGTTCTATGGCTCAAGCCACGAAGATGGTTGCGGTGGGCAGTCTGCTCGTCGCAGGGAAGGAAGTACCGTTGGTGCAAGTGGCTGCACCAGTGATTTTTGTGACCGTCTTCCGGTTGTCCCCGTGCGTAGGTGACGACCACTGGTGACGACGTCCTCGCCGCTGTGCTCAGTCCTTACGGAAGAGTTCAAGCGGTCACAGAGCCGGCGTTTAAAGGAAAGAGCCACGTCCAGAACGGATGCCGGCTGGTGAAGTTGGACATGCTGCGTGCGCCGCCCAACGTTCTCTCCGTCGAGGGCCACCGCGTAATGCTCGAGTACCGGGGCATGAAGCGGGTCTGCTCCAGGTGTGGAGAGGGGGCCACGTCGGTGCTGAGTGTAGGGCGGTCAAGTGCGGACGCTGCACCCCCTTCGGCCACGACACCGACGCTTGCAGAGTGGCGCGCAAACATTGCGGAGCCCAGCATGCGACGTCTGACTGCGTGTTGCCCAGGTCATATATTGCCGTGACAGCCGCGTCCGGGAAACCTGCAGGCTTCACATTTCGGGAGTCTCGGGGCGAGGCAGAGCCTCCAGCCCAGGTTTACGGGCCTCCCCCATTGAGGCAATGGTTTTCTATGGCTCAAGCCACAAAGATGGTTGCGGCGGGCAGTCTGCTCGTCGCATGAAAGGAAGTACCGTTGGTGCAAATGGCTGCACCAGTGGTTTTTGTGACCGTTTTCCGGGTGCCCCCATGCGTAGGTGACGACGTCTTCGCCGCTGCGCTCAGGCCTTACGGAAAAGTTCAAAATTATGTTTGGTTGGGATAAAACTGTCATATTTCGAGGTGTAGGGGGAGAATCGTGGGATCCGCTTGGTATTTGTTATGTAAATGTGGCGATCGCTGGACACGGGTTTAGAACTGAATTTACAGTGCTCCCTCGCTCTACGCACGACATTATTCTAGGAGTTGACTTTTTACAGCAGTGCGGCGCGACTCTAGACTTCAACAGTGGCGAGATATCAATGAGCCCCAGCCTTCGATCGGCCCTCATAGAAGAAACGTTGCGGGCTGTCCAAGTGTTTTCTGTCTTCGAAGACACCGTCGTTCTGGCGATGTCCGCCATCTTCGTCCCAGTTGTGTTTACGGGCGCGGTTCCCAATGTCTTCGACGCTGTGGTGGAATCCCTTTCCCTTTCCGGTTCCAAAAAGAGTGTGTTGATGCCCCGCAGGGTTGTTCGAGTGAACGAGAGCCGTGCCATGCTTTGGACTGTCAACCATTCCAATGAACCTGCCATATTGCCGTATTGCCGCGTGGTTTGAAACTCGCCGAATTTGAAGAACGCCTTTCTATGCACATCGCCGAGTGCAGTGACGGCGTTGCTCGTTCAATTAGACGTCCCGATCATGCCGATTCCCAGTTTTAGTCCATGATAAACGGATCGCTATCCAACAACGACCACCGAATATTGATGGAGGCTCTTATGAAACATGCGGACGTGTTTGACTTTGCTCGAGATCAGCCACCACCGATTCCGCCTTCCCGCACCCATCACATGATCGACGCTGGATCTACACACCCGATTAGATAGACGCCATACCATGTTTCACCTTCAGAACGTAAGATAATTGACGAACAGGTTCGTGATATGATGCAAAGAGGAATTATTCAGGAATCATCTAGCCCATGGGCCGCCCCTGTCATTCTCTTGAAAAAGAAAGATAGCACCTGGCGATTTTGTGTCGACGATCGCCACCTCTATACTGTCACAAAGAAGGATGTTTACCCGCTCCCGCGTGTTCATGATGCCATTGACTGCCTCCATTCAGCTTCCTACTTTTTATCTGTTGATTTACCGTCCGGATACTGGCAGATACCGATGCATCCGAAGGACAAAGAGAAGACGGCATTCGTGACTCCCGATGGGTTATATGAATTTAACGTGATGCCTTTCGGTCTGTGAAACGCTCCGGCTACCTTTGAAAGATTTATGGATACTCATTTGCATGGACTGAAGTGGCAAATTTGCATGTGTTACCTAGATGACGTAGTGATTTTCGGGAGTACCTTCGCCGAGTATAACAGCCGTTTAGCTGTTAACCTTAATCGCATGGAGAAAGCGGGTCTCGTGCTGAACTCTGAGAGGTGCCACTTCGGGGAACACCAGATCGTTGTGCTTGAGCATTTGGTTGACAAAGATGGTGTTAGGCCTGACCCACAGAAGATTGAAGCAGTCAGCGGCGTAAAAGAGCCCAAGTATGTGAGAGAACTCATTAGCTTCCCGGGATGTTTTAAAACCAGGGCCTCAAATATTCCTGTATATCCTCTTTGGAAGAGACTTATTGGCGCCGCCTCTCAACAGTAAGCGGAACAAAACGCCCTCGAGCTCGATCCCACCGTGTTTGATCCAGGGACTGCGCGAGCGCCGCACACATCGGAGTGGCAGACGGAGTGGCAGCTTTGCAAGTCGATCATCTGCTAGCCGGATAACGCACAAGTGGAATCGTTGTCATCATTGCGCGTACGTCAACCTGTATCTTTTCTTTAGATAAAACTTTACGATAAAGCTCCACCAGTGTTGTTTTTATTTTGTCTGTGTGTGTGTGAAAACTTTATTAAGCAGATTTAAGGGAGGGGGATGTATAGGTGGACCCCACCCACACATCCTAGTCCGGGACTCCAGCGGCTGTCGCTACTATCAGCGCGCGTGCCACGATCGAGGGCCCGTTGGGCCTCTAGTCCCGAGCTGGATAGGGCAGCCTCCCACCCCTCAATTGTTGGCACTGCATTCGGGTGATCTGGAGGATTGTGTGGGCAGGTCCACACCATGTGGTGCAGGCCTGCCTTCTCCCCGTAATATTTGCATTTGGGGTCGCAGAACTCGGTGTGTATTGTGTTTAAATGGGCTGGTGTGTTATATGTATCTGTCTGTAGGCATCGCCATCTAACTTCCTCCGCTTTGGAGAGCCCCTTGGCTGGGGGTGGATATCTTCAGCGAGAGTGTTTGCAGTGCTGTAACCTATCGGCATACATCGCCAGAGGACCGGGATAGGGGAGTGTGGAGGATGCAGGGGTCGAGTACTGGGGGAGGAGAGCTAGGGCAGCGGCATGGGCCCACTCGTTCCCTTCCATGCCTTGATGTCCTGGTGTCCAGACGAGGCATTTGTCTTGTTCGGGGTGTCCATAAGTGTTCAATATTCTGGCTGCCTGGGGACATATTCGTCCTTTTATGTAGTTGCCATAGAGTCTGTTGTTATATAGGCGCAGTTGGTATGCGTGGCGGCTAAACCAGTGGCCACTTCTCCCGCCATTTCTATATTGTCATCGCAGACAGTGAGGGCATCAACCAGTTGTTGGTGAATCACAGCAGCTACCGTGTACCTCTCTTCTGATTTCGGTGCGTATACGTTGTAAAATTCAGTGTCCGTCCCGTACTTTTCCTGGATGTATTTGGCCCGTGCCTTCCAGCGTCTTAGGTGGAACAGAGGATGCATATTGCGGAGTTGGGGTTGGCTATGAATGAGTCTGACTACCCGGGTGGTATAGCCTGTGTTTGTACGAGACCTTCTGGGGCTAGTCAAGTTAAGATCCATAAGAACAGCCTGGCCCGTGCGGCTTGCTGCTAGTCGATTAATCGGGGTGGCGCGTTGGGCGGCAAGGAGTTCCTCGGCTGTATTGTGCCCCCTTGTTGCTAAAGTCGTTCTGTGAAAGTGCTTTGTAGCAGGCCCAGCGCCTTTTTGACTGCGTTTCGTATAGCGGCGTCAATTTTCTGATAGTCTCCCGTTTTGAGGTGCAAATACAGTGTCGAATACACAATTGTATTAATGATGAATGCTTGAACCAGGCGCAGGGTGTCATGTTCGAGCATACCCCTGTCGTTGGGAGTGACTCTGGCTATGATACGCGCAGCCTGCAGACTGGTGTTTTTGAGCCGAGTGAGGACATACACATTCTGCCCTTGTCGGCGATGTAAATCCCTAGAACCTTGATGATGTCCTTCGGTGGTATTGGATCTCCATTGAGGTTGACTTCAACAGTGAGTCTGCGTTGGCGGGAGCTGTGTACTACCAGCAACTCCGACTTTTCGGGGGGCAAGTAAGGCCGCAGTTAGTAGCGTAGGCTTGCACAATTTTTGCGGCCACTTCAAGGCGGCCTTTGATTTCCGCGGTGAATAGGCCGTGGTTCAAATAGTCTGTCATCCGCATAGAAGGCGTACCGCAGATGCGATACTTGATTGAGAAGGGCTGGGAGTTTGATTAAAGCAACATTGAAAAGTAGGGTGGTAGAGCCGCAACCTGTGGCGTGCCGCCTGTGCCTAGTTGTATTTGGCTGAGTTGTGCCAGACCGAGGTTGGCGTAGATGGTATGGCCGTCAAGGAGCTCTTTTACATATACAATAATTCTTGCATCACAATTGATGTGGCTCGTATTTTCCAAAATAGAGTGCTGCTTTACGTTATCAAACGCCCCCTTGAGGTTGAGAGCGAGAATTGTCCTGAAGAAAAGCTGGTTAGGGGGGGTTATGGCTTCTTTCTTAAGCTGGAGGAGTATATCTTGGGTGGATAGGTCAGGCCGGAATCTGAACATGGTGTGTGGGTACAAATCATTTTCTTCAAGATATCGGGTGATCCTGATGTGCACCGACTTCTCCATGACTTTCCCTACGCAGGAGGTGAGAGAGATGGGTCGCAGATTATTATTAATATTTATGGGTTTGGCAGGTTAGGGGATGAAGTGCACCTCCGCAGTCTACCACTCGTCTGGTAGACGGCCTGTGCTCCCAGTTGTTAATGTGTAAAGAAGACAAAGAACAGAAAACGCTGCGGCATCGCCATCACCATCGCTTGTCTCCGGCGCCCATCTCGCTCGCGCCGAAGCTGTGCCCTGCGGCTGGTAATTCGATCCTGCTTTGCCCAAAGTACTGCCAGCGCTAGACGTTCCAACCAGCCATTAAATCCACATTTCACTTGGTGGAGGTCAATCTGAGGTTCCCTGTACCCATCTCGCCCTGGAACTTTGCAGCAGAACATTGACTACCCCAATGACGGAACCGACTTCATTGCACCTGCCTCCGCCCGTCACTGCACAGGTGAGCTTCGTCAACAGGACCCGGCTACCTTCAGTGGAAGCAGCGATGACGACGTCGACGATTGGCTGACCACTTACGAACGGGTCAGCCGTCACAATAACTGGGACACAACTGTAAGCTCAACAATGTCATCTTTTACTTGAGCGACGTCGCTAATCTGTGGTTTCGAACCCACGAGTCGGACTTTGCCACCTGGGCGAATTTCAAGACGAAATTTTCTGATGTCTTTGGCCGCCCCGCCGTCCGAAAACTCCGCGCGGAACAGCGTCTTCGATCGCGACTATAGCTGCCCGGTGAAACGTTCACCAGTTATATTGAGGACACTGTTGATTTGTGTCGCCGCGTTGACCCGACCATGACCGAAGCCGTTAAGATACGTCATGTCCTCAGAGGAATTGATGCCGGCGCTTTCAACATGCTTATCGCCAAAGGCCCCAATACGGTCAAGGAAATCTACAACCTCTGTCAAAGCTACGACGAACTCCGCAAAGAGCTGCTTTGATTCGCCAGCCTCATGCATCACTCGCTGGATTAGCAGCGGAGAGGGAGTCATCTAGCCTCTCTGAAGACATCAAGGCTTTTGTACGTCAGGAGGTCGCGCGACAACTGTCCCTACAGCCATATGTTAAGGAGTCGTCAACAACTGGCCTTGTTTCGGAGCTTCGCCGTGCAATCCAGCAGCATGTATCTGAAGTCCTCCCTGATCCTGTTCCTCAATCAGCTCCGGTCGCACCCTCAATGCCGTTATTCACGCCCACAGTTTCATCGTCCGGCGTTGCGCCACTGAGCTACGCTCCAGCATTCGCGCCGGCTCCTCCTCAAGTATTGCGTCGCACGTATGCCGAAGTCACTTCAAGTCTACCGCCTGAGCCGGCATATGCCTATGCTTCGCCCCCCATGCGGTCCGCACCAACAGCTTTTACTCCCCCCTTGCGTCAGACACCATCTCCATGGCACACTGCAGGCAACATGCCTATTTGCTACCACTGCGGCATCCCTGGACACACTACACGTTACTGCCGGCACCGAATAAATATGGCCTTTGCTGCACGGCCTGCGCCACCTTATTTGGCCCCCCAGTTCCCAGTCCCATCGGGTCCTCCAACAGCACCCCCTGATCCTCCGGACTTCCCCCCTCGTCGTTCGCCATCACCACGTCGCCGCTCCATTTCGCCAATGCGCCGACGACCCGTTACCCAGCCGGAAAACTAAATGCCGCAGTTCGCGAGGCACGAACTGCGTATTCGACAGAAATTCAAAGTCTTCGTCTTAATCCCGCGAATGTTATTGCTGTCATCGTTGAAGGTGTTCATACTCTTGCGCTCGTCGACACCGGTGCCGCTGTATCAATTATCAGCCAAAAACTCTGCCGCTCCATCCGAAAGGTGACTAAGCCTCTCGAAAGACTATCGCTTCGTACCGCATCCGCTCACAGTATATAGCCGACAGCTATCTGCACTGCTCGCGTCGTCATTGCTGCAGCCTTGTACATCATCGAATTCGTCGTTCTCCCCACATGTTCTCATGACGTCATTCTCGGCTGGGAGTTCCTGTCCCAGCATCATGCTATCATTGACTGCGCTAGTCCTCAAGTAGAGCTCATTGAATCGAGTGATGCACCGTCTGATGCCCTGCTCCACTAGCCGTGTACTCGTTTTGCGACCAAACTCCTCGTAGCTCATGACACAACCATCTCACCCGCTAGCACTGTTCTGGTTCCCCTCACTTCCTCTTTTACCACCGCCGCGACAGTCCTCTTTGTGCCCTCTAACGTTGTCTGCCGCCGCCGCCACTTACCGCTGCCGTTTGCCGTCCTTGACATGAACAACGGCGCTAGCACACTCCTGGTGGCCAATCCTCTTGCGTCTCCCGCTATGTTGATCGAAGGGGAGTGCCTCGGCCGCATCGAGCCCGTGGACCTTCTGTTCGCCTTTGATGATTTGTCATTGCCTGTTTGCCAAGTTGACGCCTTGACTCCAACTCGTGTGGCTTCAGATCCGCTACAGCGGGGTCTTTTTGACCATTCTGTGGACAGCGCTCTAGAGCCGCGCCACCGAGAACAACTTCTTGACCTTCTACACCAATTCCGCTCCTCCTTCAACATCCCGCAATCTTCCTTGGGCCGCACGACGACCGTTACTCACCTCATTGACACTGGCGCTCACCCACCTCTCCATCAGCGGCCGTATCGGGTGTCGCCGACTGAGCGCCGTGTTATTGCCCAACAAGTCGATGACATGCTACAACGCGGAGTAGTTAGAGAATCCTGCAGCCCATGGTCGTCTCCTGTGGTCCTAGTTAAAAAGAAGGATGGCTCCGTACGATTTTGTGTTGATTATCGCCGCTTCAACAAAATCACTCGTCGTGATGTGTACCCCCTCCCACGAATCGACGATGCCCTAAACTGTTTGCAAGGCGCAGAATTCTTTTCCTCACCCGATTTACGCTCCGGGTATTGGCAGGTGCCCATGGCAGGGGCGGATCGTCCGAAGACCGCCTTTATTACTCCAGACGGACTATACGAATTTAATGTTATGCCATTCGGACTCTGTAATGCCCCAGCCACATTTGAAAGAATGATGGACACTGTACTGCATGGCCTGAAATGGGACATCTGTTTATGCTACCTCGATGATATCGTCGTCTTTTCAACCGACTTCCCGACCCACCTGACTCGACTTCGCCAGGTCTTCACCTGCCCAACCCGCGCCAGTCTTCAACTGAACCTCAAAAAGTGCCGCTTTGGTGCCCGCCAGCTCACAATACTCGGACATGTGTGTAAAGATGGAGTTCTGCCTGATCCTGAGAAGCTGCGCGCCGTCGCTGACTTTCCGAAACCGACCACTTTTAAACAACTGCGAAGCTTCGTGGGCCTCTGCTCGTACTTTCGTCGTTTTGCTCGGAATTTCGCAACTATCATAGCCCCCCATACACAGCTCTTGAAAGGCGCCCCTCACCTATCCTTTTGGTCGCCAGCCTGCGATGATGCATTCGCGACACTGCGCAATGTTCTGACGTCACCACCAATCCTTCGCCATTACGACCCTACTGCACCTACAGAACTTCACACCGATGCCAGTGGTGTCGGCCTCGGTGCCGTCCTCGCCCAGCGCAAGCCTGGCTTCACCGAGTACGTTGTCGCCTACGCAAGCCGCGCTCTCACCAAAGCCGAGTCCAACTACTCCGTTACCGAAAAGGAGTGCTTAGCAATCGTGTGGGCTGTAACGAAGTTCCGCCCTTTCTTATACGGCCACTCCGAGGTAGTTACAGATCATCACGCTCTCTGCTGGCTCGCGTCTCTCAAGGATCCGTCTGGCCGTCTCGGGCGCTGGGCTCTCAGGCTTCAGGAATACGACATCCGTGTAGTGTACCGCTCTGGCCGCAAGCACTCTGACGCCGACGCTCTTTCTCGGTCACCGGTGCGCTTGCCTAACTCATCCTCCACTCCTCAAGCGTTCTTGTCAGCACTCACCATTGAGGATATGCCTCTCGAGCAACGACAAGATCCTTGGGTTTCTAACCTGCTAGATATTCTTGGCACTACTTCCGCGGCTACGCATCCTCGGGCACTCCGCCGACAGGCCTCCCATTTCGCCATTCGGGACGGCCTTCTCTACCGCAGGAACTACAACTCAGACCGCAGAACGTGGCTTCTTGTCATTCCGCGCCACCTCCGCTCCGAGGTTTGTGCCCACCATCACACTGACCCGCAAAGCGCTCATGCCGGCGTCCTCAAAACCTATGATCGAATTCGTCAGAGGTACTATTGGCGGGGAATGTACAATTTCGTACGTCGCTACATTCGCTCTTGTACTGCCTGTCAACAACGCAAGATTTCTTGCCACCCTGCTGGCCCTCTCCAGCCTTTACCGTGTCCAGCTCGCCCGTTTGATCGCGTGGGAATTGACCTTTATGGTCCGCTACCATGCAGTGCCGCTGGTAATCGATGGGTCATCGTCACCGTCGACCACCTGACCCGTTACGCCGAGACTGCTGCACTTCCCGCGGCGACAGCCCGAGAGGTAGCCCATTTTCTTCTGCACCATTTCATTCTTCGACACGGCGCCCCTCGCGAGCTACTGAGTGATAGAGGTCGTGTCTCTCTTTCCGAAGTAGTCCAAGAGCTCCTGTCGTCTTGTAAATCGATACATCGGGCTACAACTGCGTACCACCCACAAACAAACGGCCTCACGG
The DNA here is from genome assembly GCA_023969395.1 of Amblyomma maculatum. Classification (NCBI taxonomy): domain Eukaryota; kingdom Metazoa; phylum Arthropoda; class Arachnida; order Ixodida; family Ixodidae; genus Amblyomma; species Amblyomma maculatum. Next base: position 1,300 of record JAJIZL010080148.1, on the reverse strand, counting down.
AGCGCTTCAACCGTACGCTTGGGGACATGCTCGCAATGTATGTTACATCTGAATCGGGAAACTCCAACTGGGACCAGGTACTGCCATTCGTAACGTTCGCGTACAACACTGCCACCCAAGCAACAACTGGGTTTTCGCCCTTCTTTCTCTTATATGGCCGTGAACCATCTTGTACTCTGGGCACAATTTTGCCGTACCATCCAGATGCCTCTGAGTACAGTGCTTTGTCAGATATTGCACAGAAGGCCGAGGAATGCCGTCAGCTAGCTCGCACGTTTACCTCCAACACTCAAGGCTATCGCAAAGATCAGCATGATACAGATACCCCTGCTCACACGTTCCTGGCCGACAGCTTCGTTTGGCTATGCGTTCCTGCCACCAACAAACTAGACACCAAATACCACGGACCTTATCGCGTCTTGGAACGCACATCCCCTGTGAACTACGTCATCGAGCCAGTCACCCCTTCTTCCGACCACCGCCGTCGCGGTCGCGAGGTTGTCCACGTTAGCCGCCTCAAGCCATATTACAACCCTCTGGTCGTCTCTTCTCCCTGAGTCGCCAGGATGGCGACTTCTTCACGCGGGGGAAGTGTAAACAAGACAAAGAACAGAAAACGCTGCGGCATCGCCATCACCATCGCTTGTCTCCGGCGCCCATCTCGCACGCGCTGAAGCTGTGCCCTGCGGCTGGTAATTCGATCATGCTTTGCCCAAAGTACTGCCAGCGCTAGACGTTCCAACCAACCATTAAATCCACATTTCAATGTAATTTCGCGAGCTGCTTGAGGGCTGCGTCGTCAAGATTGGCGAGGAGTCCCACCGTGATCTTGTCTTTCCCACGAGCTGCGTCTCTGCGCGTGGCTAGGATGGCGACCTGTATTTATTTGACGGTCTATTCCACATCTAGTTACTAATTTGGCTGCCCATTATAGGCAGGGAGCGGTTCCGTATCGACTGCATATTTGCTTGAGAATGAGTCGACAGGGGCATGCAGATGACAAACCACGCAGTCAGATAACCAGTACGCGGATGGTACGGCACATATCATGGCAGACGTGGGAGGTGCGCATGGTGTACTGAATTTGTTTTATATGCGGATAGTAGGGCAGGCGATTAAGTGTTTTGTCGTTGGCTGTAATTCAGGGTATGCCGAAGGAAACGAAGAAGTCCCTTATTTCGGCTCCCATCTGATTTCTAGCTTTTCGAGCTGTGGAAGCGGAATATTCCCGAGATGGGACGAAAAAATTGACAAGCACAGGTTGTGTGCGCGGCATTTCAAGGATGAAATTCTTTCCCTA
>JAJIZL010080142.1:0-10052 GCA_023969395.1 Amblyomma maculatum | reverse complement strand
GAGTCCCCGGGGCTCGCCGCGACACACGCTGGCTCTTGCCCCGCTGCGCCCGCTACAGTACAAGTAGCGTCACGGCGCTCCGTCTCCCTGAGACCGTCGCTAACCTCGCGACAAAAGGAGTCATTTTGCTGGGCCGTCAGTAGCTCTTTACGGCTGAACACGATTCCAGTCATCCCAGAGGGGAGCCTGTTTTCGTCCCCGCGCAGGTTAGCCGCCAAAACTTCGCTCGCTAGCCTCGGCGCATCTGGGGTGCTCACAAAGAGCCTCCCCCGTCGCCCGCTTCGCGAAGTGCTGCTTGCCTGGGTGGCGGAATTGGTAGACCCGTTTGCGGGCGTCCCCCTCCTGCCGCTCTGCGGCTCGTCCGCTGTTTCGCCCCCTCCGCTTGCCGGCGCAAAGGCACCGCTGGCGAGTGGGGCACGGGATAGCGCGTCAGCTACTACGTTCGTGCTCCCCTTGCGATACTGCACCGAGAAGTCGTAATGCTGTATCAGGAGAGCCCAGCGCGCCAGCCGTCCCGCAGGCTCCCGGAGCCGCATCAGCCAGCTGAGCGCGCTGTGGTCTGTCGCACCACGAAATGCGTTCCATCAAGGTAGACGTCAAACTTGCGCAGTGCAAACACGATGGCGAGGCATTCCTTCTCGGTAACGGAATAATTCCTTTCCGCGGGCAGCAAAGAACGACTTGCAAAGGCAAGAGGTTGCAGCACGCCATCGAATTCCTGTAGGAGAACGGCTCCTAATCCCAGATCGCTCGCGTCAGTCTGGACTACGAACTGTCTGGTCAGGTCGGGTAGCCTGAGCTGCGCTGTTTCTGCGATGGCACTAGACAGGCGGCGAAAGGATTGCTCTTGCTCAGGCCCCCATCGCCACGCAGCAGTCTTTCCCAAGAGCTGCTTGGTCAAGGGCGCCTGCACGCGGGCACAGGACGGGATAAATGACCTATAAAAATTTGTCATTCCCAGAAAACGGCGCAGGCCGCGTACGTCCTTGGGCACAGGAAACTCGAGTATGGCTCGAAGTTTTTCCTGATCCGGCTCAATGGAGCCTTCGCCCAGCGTAAACCCAAGCAACTGAACTCGGGTTCGCGCTATTTGGGCTTTTGCAGGATTCAAAGTCATCCCGGCAGCCCGTACCCTCTCGAGCACGTCGGCAATGTGGCTTAAGTGCTCATCAAAGGTTCGTGAATAAATCACGATGTCATCCAGGTAGCACATGGCATGGGACCATTTCGCTTCGCCTAGGACGCGGTCCATCAGCCTCTGAAAAGTCGCAGGACCATTGCAGAGGCCAAAGGGCATGCGAGTGAACTCAAACAGCCCTCTGTGGCACGTGAACGCGGTCTTAGGCCGGTCAATGTCATCCATCTGGACCTGTAGGTAACCTTTGGAGGCATCTAGCGTGGTAATATACCGCGCACTGCCTAGGCTTCCTACGATTGAGCTGATCGTTGGGAGCGGATAGGCATCCTTGCGAGTCAGCGCATTCAGACGGCGATAATCCACACACAAGCGATGGCTGCCATCCTTTTTGGGCACCAACACCACCGGAGACGCCCAGGCGCTGGACGAGCGACGGATAATGTCCGACGATAGCATCTCATCCAACAACCCATCAATTACCTGCCTCTTCGCAAGGCTGACGGGTCTGGGATTGCACTTCAACGGAAGCGCTTCTCCGGTGTTGATCGCGTGGCTCACTAAAGTGGTACAGCCAGGTTGATCGGTGAAGAGCTCCTCGTACTGACGCAAAAGTGCTGTCAACCGAGCCTTCCGTGTCTCATCCAAAGTTACCGCAGAGGCGGCCAGTGGATGGGGTGCGTCGTCGTGCCGCGCCGCTCGCTCCCACATGGGGGTGTGAACGGCATAACGCTCGACACAAGGGCAGGGCCCCGATCGCCGAGCGTGGCACTCTCCGAACGTCTCGACTGCACAGGCAGATACCGACGCCGGGGGGGCTAATGAACGGCTTCAGCTGGGGAAAACGGTCCTTCGCGATAGCCGCCATTCGCAATGTCCACCACGATCCCGGTTTTCGGGAGAAAGTCCCTGCCGAGAATCATGGGCACACTGAGCCCAGGGAGATGAATGAAACGCGTGCGTCTCGCTCGCTCTCCCCATCTGACAGTCAGCCTCGCGGCGCCAGCCGAATGGGCCACGCCTTTCGCGAGGTTAAATGTCGAACGGCAATCCCGCAAGCGCACAGAGTGCTTTTGCAAGTGGGACAACACCTGTTCACTGAAAAAGGAGGCGCTGGCTCCTGTATCCAGTAACGCCGGAAATTCGCGGCCAGCAAGGGTGACCGAAATAAACGGCGCGGGCGCACCACCGAGGCAGCTTACCCTGTACGCAGAGGGAATTAGCAAAGCTTGGGCCGGCTGTCTCTTTACAACCGACCCCCGTCGCCGTTTTCCTGCCTCGCAGAAGGCCTGGCTACGGGGCATTCTCTTGCTAAGTGTCCCCTCTCTTGGCAACGGAAACAACGCACACCCCCGCGAGCTTGGCCGCGTGACAAAGGCGCGTCTCCCTGCCTGGGTCCGCTCGCTGCCCCACCGAACAAGGGCCGGTTTTTGCGAGCTTCTCCCTCCGCTGTGCTTTGGGTCGCATGGCGTCCTTCGGCACGCGAGTAAGAAAACTGTGCAGCGCAGGCTGCTCGTCTTTCGTACGAGTAAGGATCCAGAGCTCTTTCGCTCAGCTCCCAAGCGTCGTTTCGCCCGCCAACGGCTGCAAAGGCAGTTTGTGCGGGTTCACGCCGCTGAGGAAGGGTCATGGCCCCTCTCCATGCGCAGCGTGGCTCAAGGGCCTCGCTTGCCGGCGGTGGCGGGCGATAGGCACGCGCGGCGAGGATGTCGCCTTGAATGCGCTTTGCCTCGGCCGCCAGCTCCTCTAGATCTCGGAATCGGCCGCCGCGCAGGTATGCCGAAAAAGTCGGATGTGCCTGCCTGATCACTCTTTCGACGCGTTCCTCGTTTGAGGCTGTTGGCTCAGCGATTGAGAAAAGGTCTTCCATCGCCCGCACAAACTCCTGGAGCGACTCGTCCGGGGCCTGTGTGCGGAGCTCCAGCTCTCGCCGCATCCTACGCTCATAGTCAGCGGGCAGGAATTCGCGCATGAATGCTGCACGGAACTCCTCGACAGTCGCTGCTCGGTGGCCGGAAAGCCGGTACCACCTAGCTTCCGTGTCAGTCAGCGCTGCGGGGATGATGCGTGCAAGCACAACCTCATCAGGGAAACCCATAGCTCTCTGGTAATGGGCGAGGGAATCAATGAAATCCCGGGCACTGAGAGGATCATCATAGCCGCGGTACGTCGGCATGGGCAACATGACCGCGGGGTGAGACAACTTCGGCGCGGCCGAAAGCGCCTCAACCGCCCCTGTTAGCGACTGAATCATCTGGGCAGCGCTTGTGAGCAGCGCCTGCGTCCTTCCCTCAGAGGAGGTTTGGGCGGGTTGCATGAACAAAGAAGGCAAACGGTCCTCCAGTTCGATGAGCGGCGCGGTCTCCGCAGGGAGTCCGGCCGACGCCTCACCGTTCACCGAGCAAAACTGACTGCTAGCGGGGCACGGCTGCTGTTGCGCGTAGCTGCCGGTAGCGACGGCATCGCGCGAACTGCTTCCACCACGGGCGGAAAACTGATACAGCGGAGGTATCTGTGTACCGGTCCCACCACAGGGTGGTCCGGAGAAAGCTCCAATGGGAGCCGAGTGATCAACGTTACTCGCGGCATTGCCGTATAGCCCAATGAGGCCGGCGGCCAGCCACTGTGTTTGGCTGTTCAGAGGAACAGCATCCAACGGATCAAAAGACGCTACGACTGCGTAAGGAGCCGACATATATCGCGTTTCAGATTCGCTGCCGTGTGCCCCGCAGGGGGCGGCAGACATGGTCAGCTTGATCGTCAAGGCGACCGGCTCGGCCGATGTGCAGTCCAACTCAAAGAGCCAGGACAATTCACGTTGGGCGCCAGTTGTGGTTTCTACGTGGACATAAGCCACCAACCACCGCGGGTTCGAGCGTCGCGCGAGCCGAAGCTCCGATCAGCCGTTACCACGCGCACACTGAAACACCGCAGCGCGCATTCAACCTCCACCGGGAGGAGAGCACTTCGCTGCAAGGACACCAACCTCCAAGTTCACGAAGGAGACGTTTATTGAAACGCCATCCTCCAGCGGCACACACACACACACACACACGCACACACATACAAAATATACAAAACGCACAAGTGACACGGAGTGCGCGCCGCAAGCACGCAAGGGCGTGCTGTGCTTTCTCGCAATAACCAGAGGGTCCCTTTGAGAGAGGGTGGGCAACCACCGCAAGGTACGCCTGTCTCGGATCGTTGGATCACGATCGACAGGCTCGAGTTGCGCTCTCAGGTACGACCCGGAGCAGACGAACTCGAGCACACACTGGTCTGCGCGGACAAAGGCCGGCCGACAAGAACAGTAGCGTACACACCTTGCGATGTCTCGGAGGGGTCTCTCTTTGAACCCCGCTCGGAGGGTCGCGCGAGCGCGGCCGTCGAAGCGGTGCCATGTTCCCGCCAAAAGGCGTTAATGGGATCAGCCACTGGGACGCCAGGGCGGAGCTGTGGCCCGAACGACAGTGACAAGTCGTCCGAGCCCCTCTCCGCCGCCTCAGGCGGGAGAAAGGGAACGGGGAGAACAACTGGGAAGCGGGCGGCGGCCGCGCAAAGGGCAGCCGCAGCAAGCCCGAATCCCACAGTGTTACGTCTAATTTTCGCGATTTTCACTAAAACAAAATAAGCAGTGGAGCGTGTAACAAACTGACTTGAAGAACGCGCAACATTTGAGTCTGCTTTGTCTATGGTCCGCATCTCCACAAGCCTTCCAACCACAATGTACGAGCAGCGTGTCACATGCATATCACTAGGTAGAGTTGCTTTAACTTGTGTTTGGGGCACAGCATGGAAGTGGTTATATATAGAGGCTCTACGAATGCAGAACCAAGTATGTCCAGAATCTGTCTCAGAAGGTACTTTCTTAGGCTCATAATGAGCCAGTCCTATTTCGTTTGGATGCTTTTGCGGGCTGAAAAAGGAAAATACAGAAAAAACGAACATTGAATGAGCATTATGCATGACACCTGAATACAACTACTAAACGTCTTCAGAAAATAATATAGTTGGTAGAAGAAGTGGCAGGCGTTTGGAATTCACCCATGACGATGGCCGGCGGGATAAGTGATGACGTCATGCCGTTTCCTTGAAGAACGTCACTGAATTCCCCCAGTGGTTTCAGATGTTCACGAGGTACTTTGGGTTCCTTTCGATAAGCCGAGGGCTCAAAACACTCTTGTTTGTTTGTTTCGTCAATTCTCTCCTGCAGTCTACCACTGCAGCGAAGACCCTCAGGTTTGATAAAACGACCTGATGAAATAAGCGCGCATTAATATAGCAATATTGGAATCACACTCTGTATGAAAGTACAATCTTTTTAACTTGCCTCTTACAAGCGCTCTGCTGCGCGACGAATTCCACCGTGTTACAGAGGACGTCACGAGATCGATTTTGCATTTTTTCTTCAGTTCAGCTGTCCAAAAGGACGACGGTCTGAAAAGTCTCGCTATGGTGGCGACGCCCTTCACATGCTGCAAGCCATCACAGTAAAAATTTATAGCTGTATATATAGTGCAAATTGAAGTGTATGAGCACAACACGACAGGCGCTCCAATTTCAAGCGGGCGCAGAAACCAACATCAAACTCGTCTTCGCTTTCGTCGCTAGAGCCTGCGCTGTCTTCCTCTTGCTATGCTGTTGTGGTTTTCTGCGAAACGCTCCTCGAATCCGCTGTTTCGTTGTGTGGAATGCACACCTTGACAGCCTAATCATATTAGCGGCGTTCTCAGCCATAACAACCTTTCCTTTGTGTATACCGCTAGCCTTCAATTCTTATCTCACCTGTATTTCTCACCTGTATGCAAATCTGAAAGCAGATATGAGTAACCAAGGAGATACAAAATAACAAGATAAGAACAACATTAACCTGGCTAATATGATTAATCTTTTTACGCCATTCAAGTTAAGCCAGAAGACGATACGAAATGAAGAAGTTAGCATCATTCTGGAACACTTTCCAGTGTAAGTGAAAATGTATCCCCTGTATGGTGATCTTGGAACGCTGAGAAAGGTAACACTTTTTATTGCAGGCTCAACTTCATCACATACCTATATAAAGTGCACTTTCTAGGTGATTACTGCTTCTCTTGAAGTTCTTGTCCAGATGTCTAATGAGATGTGCAGGCATATTGTTTCAATATCCTGACGACGGTGAATTAGATCTAGTTTGAAATTTGCCCCCCTCAGTCTTAACCTGTGATTTGGTAGAAAAAAGAACCGACAACATAGGGAAGCAATAGCATTCGAGGTACGGACTGTTTTTGTCAATAGCAATTCTGCTTCAATCCTTATGCAAAATTCTGAAGTACCCCCGTAACATCTTGGTGAAGGTGCTGGGTGGTTCAGCTTGAGGTTGGAGAGAGCGGAGATGGGAGACAATGCTTTCACACGACAGGCCTTTGCTGCAGGCACCAACCGACACTGCTCGAACGTCGTCGTCGCCTTCGCCAAAACTACCGCGATTCTTCTTTTTCCTTCTTATGCGCAAATCAGTGCATGCACCGCCTAACGTAACATATGTACACTTATAGCAGCTGGAAAACACGGGCGGTATGTACTCTAGTTTTAATCTGAATTCCTTGATCGTAAAACGTTTATAAACCTCCGATTCCTGTCTTAATGTTCGGAACAAGTTAAAACCAAAATTAACCCTCAGCAGCTGTGTTACGCTTACTAGATTCCTTACTTGCCTAGAGGATCCAGGTAGAAAGAGAGACGAAGATGGTTTACACGGAATGAAGGAGCACTGAACAAGTGTAAGGGGGGTACGCCTCAATTCGCAGGTCGAGCCAACGCTTCTGCAAGTGGACTTGTTGAAACGTTGGCTTAGCGCTTGTTTCAAGACAAAGAAAGCATTTTCTGTCTATTCGTCTCAATAAAGAATCTGTGGTTCTGTTTTCCTCAATGCATCAGTAAAAGGACTGGGAAGCTCTGAATAACGGGGAATGCAGTGCTGGTAGTAACCCGATACTCCCAAAAATGAGCGCACGTCCGTTTTAAGGTCCATTCACACTTTCGACTAGATGAGGTCGCGCGACCTGAGGAGAGGAGCTCGCCACTACCGATGTTCACACTAGCGACTGTCGCCTTCTCGTTCTGTTCTCTTTCCGAACGAGAACCACCGGTAATGACGCCGTTCGCGGGCTCTTTCCGTCTGCTTCGGCGCGAAACGCTTGCGCCATCCTTGTGCTCTTCCCGCATACTTCAAAATTTGCATCAAAACATCATGTTTGAAGATTGAAGTGAGGAGGAGGAGGACGTCGTCGCCGTGTTGATAAGCGCTGCGGCCGCGCGAGCAGTTGCAGCGCGCTCAGCGCAGAAGCAACGACGACGGTCCTGGAAAAACTCTTTCTGAGCGCTATAAGCGCCACCTGCGTCAGGTTCACCTGGTTCAGTACGTCAGGCACAGTTGGGTGTAGGAGAGCTGCTGGGCGACGACAGCGAACGTCGGTAGCAACCGCTTGCCAGGCACTTTAGCTTTTTCAGGCGAGCCCGTGCGCATGTCGCGCTCTCGTGTTTCCAGGAGAACGCCGACGACGAATAGGCGGTGTCAATCACCGTGGTGTCAATATAAAGCTTAACCAGCAGTTGAATTCGTTCCGTTTTCCAGAACGTTGCGCCTGCGTGAAAAACCGATTTCTCAAAACTTCATGGTATTTACCGGATAGTCCGAATATCTTTCCAATCTCCTCCCAGGCCATATCCTTCTCCCAGCCTTTGAACTCCGGGCGCCGTTTGTTGAAATTGTAGGAGTATTCTTTAACTGCATTAAGAAGGTGCTCGATCGAGTACTCCATTTTCTCTAGTCTTTCCGCCAATTTTTAATTTGCCGCTGGCGATGACAAACGGTTGTGCGCAGGCATGCCCTACTTCCGGGACCTCGCTGATTTGTGAAATGGTTTGCGACTAGTTGTGCGACTGGAAATTCGACAGTGCCTGATCGGCCCGCGGCAGTCGCTTTAAGGCCGATGCGACCATTTGCGACTGTCGCTTTTCGACCAAAACGGTCGCGCGACCGCTGCTGGTCGCAAATGTGAACGGGCCTTTAGTACGCGGCTGTGGGAAATGGCGGATAACAGCTATTTTCACATCTGATGGTCGGCGGCCTCGCCCAACTGTGTGAAGCAGGTAGGTTACGTCGGCCCACTCAAGTTGGCATTTTGTAGCTTGCACTGTCAGACCCGCATCGCGGAAATGGTTAAGAACCGCTCTTAGGTGCGTGACATGCTCGAGCCATGGTCTAGACAACACTGCCACGTCACCCAAATATGGTAGGGCGAAATCCTCCAGTCCCCGTAAAACATTATCCATGAGGGCCGAGAAGCAGTAGGGGGCATTCTTTAAGCCGAAGCTCAATACCTTAGGGCGAAATGTTCCCACGGGAGAAATGAACACCGCATATCTACTTTCCTGCTCGGTCAGGGGCACCTGCCAATAGCCCCGAATGAGGTCGAATGCAGATATATACTCAGCATGGCTAACCTTCCCAATTCGTTCCTCGAACTGGGTATTTGGTAGGTCTGGTCTTTGGTTATGAGGTCGAGCCTCCTGTAATCAATGCAGGGGCGCTGTTCCTTTCCAGGGACTTCATCCAAAATTAGAGGCGACGTATAGTCGCTCTCGGAAGCCTCAAAGACGTCGAGCGCTATCATTCGCTTAATTTTGGCCTCCATAAGTTCCCGGTGTCTGGGGAGCTTTCGAACGGACAGGCTGAGAGGAAGTAAGCTCGATGACGTGAACTATGGCGGTTGTCCGGCCCGCCTTCTCCGAAAACCGGTCTTTATATTCGTGCAATAGTGTTTCTAGATCTCTTTGATCAGCATCGACTTCAGTGGCCTCGATCATTGCCTTAATTGCTTGGCCAGGGCTCTCATTCCAGCCCTCACTTTCGCCTGCGCCTGGATCCGGGAAATGCAGTGGTGTTTCTTCGGGACGGTTCCACGCCATGTTAACTATCATTTCCGCTTTCCCTATACGGTTTTAGCAGATTACTATGATATATCTACTATACCTTTCGCCTTCCGGGCAGTTAATGACATAGTTCGTGCCGGACAGCCTCTGAATGACTTCCGCTGGGCCCTTCCATTGAACTGCCAATTTATTTTTCTGGGAAGGTCGCAGCACCATTACCGCGTGTCCTGCTTCAATACGGCGTGATCTCGCTACTCGGTCATAGTACTTTTGACCCTCATCTGCGCTTTATTCATTTCGCATCCTGCGAGCTCCTTTCCCTTGTTTAACCTTTCAAACAGCGCGATCATATATTCGACCATCGTAGGACCCTCTTCCCGACCTTCCCACGATTCCCGAAAAAGGCGGAGTGGCGATCGAAGGGAGCGGCTGTAGATCAGTTTGCATGGTATGAACTCCGTGGACTCGTGAGGTACAGTTCTCAGCGCAAAAACAGGCTTCCCAGTCAGTTTTGCAATGAAAGCACAGTGCCCTCAGTACGCGCTTAATTAACGAGTGCATATTTTCTACCGGGTTGAACTGCGGGTGGTACACTGAACTATGGAATAATGTATTTCCATATCTCTCCAGAAAAATTGTAGTTATTGCGCTGGTAAAAATAGTTCTTTGATCTGACTGTATTTAAGCGGGAAACCCAACCCGTGTGAAAATGGAAACGAGTGCATCCACAATTTCCACTGAGCTTAAGTCTTTCAGGGCCACTGCCCCAAGAAACGTGTTGGCAGGACAGATTACTGTCAAATATAACTGTAACCAGTATTAGTCTTTGGAAGGGGGCGAACTGTTTCGTTCACGAGTCGTCGAAATGGGTTCATGATTACCTGCACTAAGCTTCATTGGGGCACTCGCCTTATCTTCCGGCTTGCGCACCCGTTGGTACGTGCCGCAGGTCTTCACAAAATTTGCCACCTCCAGAAAACATCCCGGCCAGCAATATTTCTGC
>JAJIZL010080139.1:0-12930 GCA_023969395.1 Amblyomma maculatum | reverse complement strand
CACCAATAAGTCATATTCTCTTCACACTGAACTGCTATTCGGCCAAAACAATGCTTCAATATATTTTTCATATTGAATTCCTTGCTTTTCGACTGCTAACCTTCAGACGCGTAAAGCAACGCTGTTACATTAGGGTTGTGGTAGCCCCGTGAGCGAAAAAATCCTAAACTCGGTTGCTGGGCAGAGACTAGATTTAATTGTAACGTTTGCACCAGATGGTAAGAGAAAAACCGAAATGCGAGCGCTTGTCTAGCATTCCTTCTAGGTTCATGGTCACGCCCATGGTCAAAGGAATGCTCGTATTCCATGGAACCCTATGTTCCGGTTCCGTTCACTCACGCGTTGTGCGGGCCCCTGTTGGTCTTTCCGAAGTGAGCGACTCACACGCGCGAAGGAGGTAATGCAGTTGGAGCGGCCCTGCGTCGGTTAGCTAGGAGGTTGGGTAGCTCTCGCGGCTCTGCGTCGGTAACCGTACACAATATATCTATATCCTGATATTGGGTCAGCATACCAGTTTGATAAACGTCGTTCACGTTAGGGTGTCGGCGGAGCTTCAACTTGCCTCAACCCACTCGGTTGTTCGCCGCAGGGTTGCGCTGTTGAGCCATCCTTCCGGGCAGCGGCTTCTCCATTTTTGGTAGGGGTCGTTGTGGGCTATCGTGCGTTGGTTACCGTACACATCACGAAGTCGGCGTTGACTATGCGACTTGGAGCTGTGGCGCGCTTGTAATTGGGAGGCGGTTCTTTAGGCGTCGTTCATTAATGCCGTGCTAGAGTTTATTTTTTTGGCCCCCTAAAATGATTATTACATCCACGGTGATTCCCATCGCCGAGAACTAGTCACACCCGAACAATTTACAGTCATTTCCTTAAATTACAAGCAGAGGTAGCATATAGTCATAATACTTGAGGCACACGCAAACTTGTGCTGGTCAGAGGGTGCGATGGTCCTCTCCCGAGCAATTCCGCAAGTAAAAGGGTTCGTTCTTACTCTTTGGGGTGCTCATTAACCATGCTTCGTGGTACGTAGTCTCGCTTGCTATAGAACATGCAGTGCACATATCTACTTCGAAATTTAGGGGCCTTTCCTCGATTTTTACGTCAACAAGCAATTTTGGGGCACAATTTTCGATCACTCACAGCTTGAAGCTTCTAGAATGGATCGTTGTGCGGAGTGTCACTGCTCGTGGCCTGAGCGTTCACACTGTTCTTGTGAGTTCATTACATGGTGTTGAGCATGCCTTCCTTGTTTTCCGTCTTGCGGGAGATGCAAGCTTTCTCTATGTGGCCTGTCTTGGAGCAAACACGGCATTCCTATGTCCTGACCTTAGAGACATGACCCTCGCTCCAGCCTCCACGTCGATACCAGCTTCGTTGTTGCGGTGAATTCTTGTATTCTTTGCTAGGTTGTGGAGTCTTGTGCACTTCTGCGGAGCTCATCGCTCCCTTGAGTCCACGCTGCCGCTCCTACGTACTTTTTGCTGACAGAACCAAGTCAAAAGAAAGCTGAAATATCAAGTCCGTATCCTCGAACAGTCTCTGTTGGAGGTACTCGCCGAGAATGCTGCAGACGAATCTGTCGTGAAGCAGATGACATCTTTGGGCAGCATGGTAGATCCGTAAACGGCTGTCTGACCTTCTGCCGATGGAGTCGATGTAGACTTGGATGTCAGCGCTCGGGAGTTCTAGTCGGCTGCTACATTTTAGGGCTTCGACACAGATGCCGATTTATTTTTCAGGCAGTTGGTCCAGTCCCTGTATAGCTCAGATGGTCTGGGATCTACGTGCTCCTGGAGAACTGTGTCTAATTATTCATAGCTGATTTCTCCAGGATTCTGCGGAGCAACCAGCGCGCAGGCAGTCTCGAATGTGTAGGCTCCGCACAGCCTCAAAGGAGCGCACGCTTCTTTTCTTCATAGGAGACATCGTTGTCCACGAAATATAAGGATAGGAGGTGAATACACGTAGACCAATTGTTGCAGTTAAAAGGCTAGATGGTGGCGTGCACTCTTCCAGTAGCCCAGGCCTGATCTCAAAAAGATTTTGTCCTAAATCCTACTCTCCTCGCCACTGTTATGTTCGGAGCGCGGAAGCCACACGAGCGAGTAACGTCTCTGTTGCTGGGTAGACTGCAGTTGATTGCAACTTTTCCAAAAGTAGAGAGCGAAAGATAGAAATGCTAGCGCTTTTGGAGCATCGCTTCACATGCCCTGGTCGCGCATACGCTCCGAAGAATGGTCTTCTGCCATGTAATCGTACATATCGGGTGCCGTCCGCCGGTGCGTCGTCGCAGTTCTATGAACCCTGCTTGTCTCTCCTAAGCGGCTGGCTCGGAAGCGCGAAGGAAACACTACAAATGGAGCAGCCGTAGGTCTATTAGCTAAAAGGTGGGGTAGCTCTAGCGACTGCGCGTTGATTAGCGTACCAAACAGTCGGTAAGCATCTCTTGATCTTAATCTTATAAAACATTTTCATGATGTTGTGCTACTTGTCTCCCGCCTCAGAATTTCCTTTTTCGGGCATATTAATTTGAGTGGGCTTTAGTCAGGTTCCCACTTGCGGCACCAAAAATACCTTAATGTACTGCACTCTTCTATATGCACAGAGCTCGTAGACAATAGACATTTGCCTCGAACATTCTGAACCATGTTTAGGTTGGCTTTTTGTCCACCAACAAAGCAAAATGAACGACTTGACACAACCTGGTAATGCACCATAAGTACTCCAATATATGATAATGGTCCTAAGCGGAAGGTAAAACAAACAAGTTGTCTTTACTTGCCAAATTATTGTGAAACCACCTGCACACACTTCTCATCCGAAACACCATTGTAGTTCTTGTAGGTATTATCGCAACAAAAAAAAACATTTCTCAGCTGCATCTCTTGAATAACAATGGCTGGCTTCGCTCCGGAGCTCATTTTTATGTTCAAGGTCTTTATCTTGCTCACCTGTCTCCTTACCGACTATGATTAGTTCACTGTAGATGAAAACAAAACGCAAATGTTGGAGAATATTCGTTTGCTCTTTGAGCAAGGAAAATGAAAATTTCTAGAGCACTGTTGACAGTGCACAAATGTTTATGCCTGAGCGTTGCTGCTGCGCAGGATGAATCATGTTTGTTGTCATTAACATTATCAACTAAATTCACCGTTATTATAATCGCTATTATCATCATTGTCATTATCACTAATTGCAGCATCATTTCCATCGCTACTATCAGCTTCATGGTAGACAAGTGAAAGTATATGTGTTTCAAGATCCAGTGAGGGGCGTAGTTCATTAAAAGGCTTGGCTGGAGATCCGAGGGGTGGAGGTCCGATTCCCGGTGGAGACAGCATTTTTATTTTTCTGATGACGTCATGATGAAGTTATTTATTCGCAGTTATAGTGTGACCAGACGGACGCCAACAGTACGAGCCATTAGCGGCTTTCGCCTTAATACCGCTTATATCTGTCAAACATCGCACTGTTTGCACACTATGAATGGTTGATCACTATTCGGCTGTGTTCGTAGCTATGAAACACATCTGTCCATTAGACATATCATACCTACCGTGACCATTTTTGTCACGCCCGGCAAGTAACTTCGCCGCGTAGACGAAAAGCCGACAACATAGGGCGAGGGGGCAAACACCGTCGAGTCGTCCACAGCTGCAACGCGCTCGGTAGTTTCCTTATCCAGCACTGCCGCTTCCACGACAAGCCTGGCGCCGAGGAAGATTGACGGATCCACCTCGGATGTCGGCACATTGAAGGTGGCGCTACCAGCCAGGAGCTGCGTTTTCAAAGAAGCCCCATTAAACGCTGCATATGTACGTTCACGAAAGCAGGCACAAAAAAATCACGAGACACTCGAGCGAGTGCTATATGGCAAAGTAACAGAAACTAACAATCCGTCATATATAACCGACTTATTGTGCGCGCCAGCGGCCGCCATCATCAGTAAGCTCCAGCTTCAAGACCGCGGCAACACTATCCGCATCAAGTGGTTCCCGGCGCACCCGGGAGATTGTGCATCCTTACCGAACCACAATGAGACGGCCCATTCGGCGGCGCGAGCGCTTACCTTCCGCGCCCCCGAGAGGGACCGTTCGGAATAGTGGTTCGAAACAAAAGACCGAATGACCAGTTACGAGGAAGTGGCTAAATTTTAAAGCCTAGCTCGACGGACAATGCCGCCGCCTTACCCGGCACTTAGTCGGGAGGAGGCGGTCATCCTAAGGCAAATGCAAACCGGGTCACTCCTAGCCCCGGCAGTGCTACACGTCCTCCACCCAGACATCTACACGAGTGATATGTGCAGTGTTTGTCAAGTGGGTCCGGCGGACCAATGGCACATCATGTGGGACTGTGCCAGGTTCCCGACCGAAGCTGCATCCAAGACATACCCGCCCGAACTTCAAAGTGCTGTGCAAAGTACAGACAAGGACATTCAACTATGGGCCGCCCAGCAGGCCCGGGGTGCGCTCGAAACGCACAAGCCTCACAACTCACCACAAAAGGGCCAAATGAGGTAGTGCAGAGTAGGGCTTAACCTCGGGTAGACACTTGGCCAGCGTCACGACGCTTTAACCCGTCGTTTGCCGGCTTCCTAATAAAGTTATACATATATATATATTGTACATATGCGTCCGTGAAGCACTTCAGATTGCGTTTAGATGCCTAGTTACACATCATGGCACAGAATGTCCCCTGCGTGCATGACTTAAGCGTTGGTCAGAAATAAATGTCACTACCACTTTTGTGAGTGATTGAAGAGTAAACGATGTAGGATGGATGGATGGATGGATTGTTTTCGATGAAGTCGAAAAGCAAGCAGCCTGTGTGCTTTGGGATTCAGTGCACGTTAAACAACCTCAAGTAGTTGAAATTTCCGGAGTCCTCCACTACGGCGTCTCTCATAGCCTGAACTGCTTTGGGACAATAAACCCCACTAGCCACAACCACAAAAGTAATCGAGAGTACATCGTGACCTGCGTGACCGAGTAGGAGGGTTAGAATCACTGCACCTACCGTGTAGCGGCCAGCGCCACGTCTTGTCACCTCCTTCCCTCATCAACAACCCTACATGATCATATCAGCTTGTTGCGCGAAATCCTACACAGCTCGTTAGGTCCATAATGCATCACTGTAATATGAACCATAGTTCAAAAACATATCGGAAAAATTAGCTGGGTTTAACGCTGCCATACATTATGATACGAGAGAGAGCTCTGTTTTTCTTGTAGGCACTATTTTAGACGTGGCCAATCTCAACGGGGATGCACTCGCCGATGCTGCAGCACAGTACCTAGTACGGCATTCTTCGTGATATTTCTGTTCTTTGGCCAAGAAAACTTTGCTGTATTCAGGTGTCCCTTCCCCTTCAACACTTCGTTTTCGCTGAAATTCCGCCTCGTAGTCAATACCGGCAGGGGGTCAGCCACAGCCTGGCGCCTGTATTGCACCATTCTTGCACTAAGTCCCGACCCCTCTGTGGCGTCGCTAAAAACTGCGAAGCAACTTGAGAGTGAGAGCAGCCACCGCGCTTTTGTAGCAAAAGGTACGCTAGGCTAGTGAAGTTCACCTGTATTAAAACCATTTCATCCGTTACATTTGGTGGAAGTGCTGGGAAAATCGTTCTGGAACCGCCAGCACCTCGTCGCAGCCGTCGTATCGCAGGTTTGTCACCTTTATCTCCTCAACAGTACCTTTCAATGGCTACCACCTGCACGACGTAGACTCATGAACAGCGGCCTGAAGAGACGATGACCTTTCCCTATCAGCGAGAGCCGCGTACGTTCCCCGGTGAGCCCGAAGATGACGTTGAGGAATGGCTTTGGTATTACGAAAGATGCAGCAAGTACAACCGCTCCAACTCAATCGCACGTCTCTACAATGTTGTTTTCTTCCTCGCTGGAACGGCGCTGACTTGGTTCGACAACCACGAAGAAATGCTGACGACCTGGAACCAATTCGTTGAAGAAATTACGAAGTCCTTTGGAGATACCCTTGCGAAGAAGGAACGCGCTGAGCATCAGCTTTCCCAGAGAGCACAGCTGCCCGGTGATACATGCACACGTTACATCGAGGAAATATTGAAACTTTGTCGCATTGTAAACCGGCAGATGTCAGAAGAAGACAAGGTAGGGCACCTTCCCAAGGGGATTGCTGAGGATGTGTACAACTTCCTTATTTCGTGGGACAGCCTTGCCACAGTAGTAGATGTCATCAAGCAGTGCCGGGCATCTGAGGAGTTAAAGGTACGTGGGATAGCACCCAAATTTGGCCGTCTTTCTAATGTGACAACTGTTGCCGGTATCGACATTCCGGAGGCTGAAGACATTGCTTCTATGGTCAGTGGGATTATACGTGAGGAGCTGGATATTGAGCTGCAACGTGTAAATTTCGATGTAATTTACCACCCGACATTGAGGTCCGTATCATCATGGGAACAGCGCACGTCATGGGCTGCACAAACTAACAGCGAAACATCTTACAACAACGCGTGGAGCGGACCTGGCAATCAACATCGAACCCTTATTGCCAGCAGCATCCAGCCCATCCGGATGAAGTGCCTCGTGGTGCTCCTCGTCGCGCTTATGTCGCCCCATCTCGGCCTCCAAGGGATCCTGAAGTGAACTACCAGAACCGCCAGCCACCAGTATGTTACGGTGGCTGGCGGTTCCCGACCCCCTGTCCAACGAGCACCGCGCCTCACGAATGGTGCCCAGTGGGAGCAGCAGCCACCCGCTACCTTCTATCGACCCTCTTCCCCTCAACGCCATGCACGGAATGACTCTCCTGTGTCCGATCGCAGCATCACTCCCCACCACAGCGACAACCACGTTCGCCATCCCCACGTCGCAGATGTGTTTCTACACCGCTGGGAAACTAGGTGGTGCGACCGATGGAGGTAAGGTCGCCGGACGGTCAATTTAACGCATATTCTACCTATCGTCATGCTAAAGAACAATATGTCAGTGTGTGTAGACACTGTTAAAACGAATGCTTTGGTTGACACTGGTGCCGCTGTGTCAGTTATGAGCCTTTCATTTGAACCGCATTCGACAGAAAGTTATGCTTGTGTGGGACAAAAACACTACGTTTTGTAGAGTTTGGGGTGAAACTTTAGTTGCGGTTGGCCTGTGCTCAGTTTCAGTTGTAATTGGTGACGAGTGCTATAGAACAGAATTGGTTGTATTGAGACGTGCCACGCATGATGTTATCTTAGGTATTGACTTCTTGCGCGAGTGTGGTGCGTCTTTAGACTTTAGTGCCGGTGAAATTTGTTTGCAGCCGAACATTATCCCCGCATTAGTAGATAACATGTCTCAGAGTCATAAGGAGTTCTCGTCTTGAAGGAAGATGTGCTGCTGCCTGCGATGACGGCGACGTTTCTCCCCGTGAAGTCATCTGAATTCTTCATGGGTAAACATTCAATAGTCGTCGAGCCAGATGTCTCGAATGGAGCGAAAAAAAAATATTTTGTTGCCACGCTCCGCCGTGGAGGCGGAGGATGGTCGTGCATACCTCTGGGCTGTGAAAGTGTCAGAAAAGCCTGTTCGTCTTCTTCCCGGTTTGACACTCGCGAGATTTGAGAATTATGTGAATAATACCATTGGAATTATTTCCGATTACAGAGGAGCCGCAAAAGATAAGTCTCAATATTAGGCTGAGTTTGAGGCCATGGTCAACGCATCGCTCCCATCTAGTGAACGTGCTTTTTAGCAAGACATTTTGACAACTCATGCCCAAGTGTTCGCTTTGCCTCAAACGGATCGGGTAGACATTTCCCAGCTTCTCGGCTGCAGCAAAAAAAAAAATTAACACAGGAAACGCACCCCCTATTCCCCAAAAACCTTACAGAGTCTCCCCGGCAGAGCGTAAGATAATTCAAGAAGAGGTGGTCGAAATGCTGCAGAAAGGAATCATCTGAGAATCTTCGAGTCCGTGGGCCGCACCTGTGATCCTGGTGCAAAAAAAAAAGATAATTCTTGGCGATTTTGTAGAGACTACCGTCTTTTGAATGCGGTAACCAAGAAAGACGTATACCCATTACCTCGCATTGATGACGCTGTCGACTGTCTGCATTCGGCGTCATATTTCTCTGTTGATTTGCGATCTGGCTATTGGCAAATTCCTCTACATTCATCCGACCGTGAGAAGAATGCTTTTGTAACATCAGATGGTATATACGAATTTAATGTAATGCCCGATTATGCAACGCTCCCGCGACGTTCGAGCGATTTATGGACACTATCCTTCGTGGCCTCAAATGGGAAATATGCATGTGTCACCCTGATGATATCATTTTTGGAAAGACCTTCCAAGAGCACAATGCTAGGCTGCACAAAGTTCTTGAATGCATTGGCAAAGCGGGCCTCATTTTGAATTTGAAGAAGTGCCATTTTGGAGAGCGGCGAACTTTAGTTCTTGGGTTCCTCGTCAACGAGGATGGCATCAGGCCGGATCCGCATAATATTGCTGCAGTACGCGACTTCGAAACTCCACGCAACCTAAGAAGTCTTCGGAGCTTTCTTGGCCTCTCTTCTCATTTTCGCCGCTTCATCGCTGGTTTTGCGCAACTTGCCCATCCCCTTACTTCTCTACTGCACAAGGATTCGCAATTGGTGTGGACCCCGGTGTGCGAATCCTCTTTCAATCTGCTCAAGTCTTTAACTTCAGCACCCCTGCTGCGCCACTTCGACCCTTCTGCTGTAACGAAGGTTCACACTGACGCAGTGGCGTCGGTCTTGGGGCGGTACTTGTGCAGCTGCATAGTGGGGCTGAGCACGTTGTTGCATATGCCAGCCACACGTTGACAATATGTGAACGGAACTACACAGTTACCGAGTTAGAGTGTATCGCAGTTGTGTTCTCTGTGCACAAGTTCCGACCATACCTATATGGACGCTACTTCACCATAGTTACTGACCGCCATTCGCTATGCTGACTCATAGGACTTCGCGATCCATCTGGTTGTCTGGCGCGCTGGGCATTACGCCTACAAGAATACAACTTTGGTGTAGCGTACAACAGTGGACGACACCACAGTGATGCAGACGGCTTGTCACGGCACCCATTGCCGACTTTCGTTAACGATGAAGACGGCTTCAACGGGTGTTTAGCCACAATCGCGTCGACGTTTCCTTGTATGGCGACCTTTAGGCGAGAACAACGCAACGACCGGTCACTACAGACTCTTATACAAGAGGCAGAAGGAAGAGCAGGGTCAACGCAATTTACCATCAAAGACGGTGTTTTGTTCAAGAAGAACTACTCAGTTGACGATGCTGCCCTCCTCTTGGTCGTCCCAAAAAGTCTCCGTGCACAAGTTTTGCATGCCATGCACGATGATATTACCTCCGGGCATCTAGGCTTCTGTCATACCCTGCACCGAATTCGCCAGCGTTTTTATTGGCCACAAATTTATGACAACCAAGCAATACGTTGCGACATGTGAACAATGCCAACGACTGAAGGCACGCACCACCACGCTGGCCGGACCTTTACAACCCGTCAAGCCACCTACCTCACCTTTTGAAAAGATTTAAATTGACCTCCTCGGTCCTTTTCCAAAGACTGTAGAGGGCTGCCGCTGGATTATCGTCTGCGTTGGCTATCTTACCAGATACGCGGAGACCGCTGCTCTCGCTACCGCAAAGGCTGCTGATGCTTCGTCCTTTCTTTTACATTCCGTTACTCTTTGCCATGGCGCACCCCGTGTTATTATACGTGATCGTGGTCGGCAATTCACTGCTGATGTCGTGAAAAAAATGCTCCGACTTTGTGGTTCACACTACCGACACTCGACACCGTATCATCCGCAGACCAACGGTCTCACCAAGCGCACCAGCCGCACCTTGACAACCATGCTGTCCATGTACGTCTCGTCTGACCATCGCAACTGGGATGCAGTGCTACCGTATGTGACGTACGCTTATAACACTGCAACTCATGAAGTTACCGGCTATTCTCCTTTCTATTTACTCTATGCAAGAACTCCCCGCGTTTTCTTAGACACCATCTTCCCATTTTCCCCCAACGACGATGCGTCTGTTTCCCAGATACTATGCCGTGCCGAAGAAGCCCGTCGTATAGCCCACTTACGTACACTGGCTTCTCAAAGCCGCTCGAAAGAACACTACGATCTGCATCATCGTGCAGTTGCTTACTGCCCTGGAGACTACGCCTGGCTTTGGACGCCTATACGCAAGCGAGGATTACATGAGAAGTTTCCCTGCAAGTACGATGGCCCCTTCGTCGTGTTGGACCAACTGAATGACGTGAATTACGTAAAATGTGTCGGGCTAGTTGGTTCATAGTTCAATGCACTAAAAAGCTGCGCTAATAAGACACGGACGAAGGAAAGGCAGGACGCACACAAACGCATACAACTGCGTTTGTATGCGTCCTGCTTTTCCTTCGTTCGTGTCTTATTGGCGCAGTTTTTTATTGCAGTGAATTACGTCATCGCCAAAGTCACGACCGATAACCGCCGATCCCGCAAGACACAAGTTGTTCACGTGGCTCGCCTGAAGCCCTGCCATCTTCGATCTGCCTAACTTTCTCGAGGACGAGAATCGTTTGCCCGGGGGGAATTGTTACGACGCATAGCGGCACACTCAGAAGCAGCAGAAGCAGAAGAAAAAGCGGAGGAAGCGAGGCGCGCGCAGACTGATCCGGGTTTTCTGAGCCGTGTGCGTTCGTCCTTCATACGAAGTTCAGCTGTATTAAAACGACATCATCCGTTACAATATGTTTCATAGTTACGGGCTTTCACAAATATCATCACCGACTTGGGTAAAACATGTCTAAAATATCCTACAGAATAAGATTGGTTGCTTTATTGGCGTAAGCTTTATAAAGGCAAACAAAGACGAGCGGACACGCGCCGCTTACACGATTAGTTTATCGGAAAGCTTTATATGCGATAAATAGCAAACAACAAATGAAGACAGGGAAAACCTGTAGTGTTCAAAAGGCCTCCAAATAAAATCACAATCAACTTTTTCGCTTACAGCCAACTTCTTTAACACCACAACGTCACCCTGCGACTTCCCTCCCTCCACCGTGGTTAAACAATTGTCTTTCGGAACAGATGTCTAGTGCTCTAATCACTGTCTTACTGCAGTGAGCCAGACTGAATAATATGCATAAAGAGCATCTGTTCTGTTGGGGGAAGCACAGCAGAAAATGCCAAAATTGCCGCCCTATCGTTTAAAAAACAAAACAGATGTTGTTCAGACGTCGGTAAAAACACACCAGGACGCTGACGCTGACCAGAACGCCTCGTGTGGAAATAACGTCTATATGCCTTCGTTTTTTTTTTTTACGAATGTTGAAGAGTCCCATGTGGTCTAAGTTTCTGGAACGCTGCACTAGAGCGTCGGTCATAGTCGGAGCCATACTTTGACTTTAGATGCAATAAAGAAATCCAATGCTGAACTCATCTCTTTGTGCTCAAAATTAATCAGCGAACTTTAATTCTCGTTAGAAGTGAATTGAAAACTTCCTCAAATAATTGAAAGTTTGCTCGTTTTGAGCCACATTGATGAATCATATATTCGATATGTTTTTCGTTTTCATCATTTGAGTTTTATTTTTGAGAACCGTTTTTTTTTGTTGTTGTTGTTTTTCTTGTTGCTAAACAACTTCTAAGAACGACGTAGCATGTATTTTCTTCAAACTTTGAATCCAGAAAGTCCCCATGCACCGAAAGTCATACTGCTTCAAGGACTTCACTTCACACACTTCTGCCTGGGTTATCACAACAGCTTGTATAATCATCATATGCCCCTTATCTGGAAGAATTCACATGGTATTGCTCCTGAAAATGTATTGCTCCTGAAAATGAAGGATATTACAGAACGCCTATAAACATTATGGGCGTGACGAACTCACGCCAGGTTTGAGACGTCGCGCTGAGGAGACACTGAAGCCTTGATAACAAGAGAAAGCTTCGTGCAAGTCTCACCATTAATTTGTGACAGTATTCACAGCACTACAGAGTGAAATGTTCCTGTTGCATTATAAAACAAAAAAGCAAGGAAAAATAACTAGCGCACCAAGCTTTTCTGTAGAGCGCATCAGGCAGCGTGAGCTAACTGGTATATGGGCTGCCGAAAGGTGTGCAATCTCACAAGGCTACGGATGTGCCGCCCTATGGCTACTATATATATTGGCAGTAAATGAACAAGGCTGCTTTGCAGTCTCTATCCTGCTATTTCGTCTGACCACGACTCAGAGCCCAACACAAACACGTAAACGCTCGCTGAAGTGATGCTCGTGGTGAGTTTCTAAGCCGGTTTGAAGAAGTAATAATGGTGATGATGAAAACATAATAAAAATTTGTCACGTCAGCGGTTATCTGTATGTATTTTCCTTCTGTTCTTGCCTAACTTTCGTACTTCAAAACGCCCGCATTCACGGTACGGCTTCCCAGGCAGCTCAAGTTAAGAGTGGAGCCAATAGATGAAAAGTCCTTGTTCCGACCGACTGCCGCCCGTATGACGGATATCGGGTTCTCGCTTTTCGGCTATCACTGCTGCGGCCACAGGGCGGAGGTGGCGAGCAAGAAGGTGTGCTCAGAAACGCGGTAACACGTTTGCTGAGAGAAAGGTCCGTTAGAAGCAGAGTTTTATTTGATGAGAGGAAAACCAGCGTACCGCGAGTTCATCTGTATTAACGATTTGTCCCTAATAAATGTGACGGCAAGCCAATGACTCGATGTCGACACCCATTGGCCGTTTTCACCGAGCGCTGGTGACCTTGAAACACTGCGAGGTACCGCCGTCCCAACGAAGGGATGATTCTGCTTGTCTTGGGAGCCAATGGTTCTTCTGATAAATTATTTTAGGCTCGTGAGAAAATAATTATATGCTTTTTAACTGCCCATACATGTATAAAAGCCTAACTCAAATTATGTGCATCAATGCATCGTCG
>JAJIZL010080116.1:0-19832 GCA_023969395.1 Amblyomma maculatum | reverse complement strand
AGCCTAAGGTGCAGTGTATGGGCACTACTCATCTTAGACGCCGCTACCTTAACTATGTTATCACGCCGAGAGCCGTCATTTTTATTTGAGATGCGAAACTGTGCACCCAATTCAACTCATGGCGTCATAGACATCGAGTTCCACTACCAAGACTATACGGGGCTATAACTTCGTCAACAGCACTCAAATTGGGCCGACATCTTAAATTCCTCGAATTACAGGTTTTCAGCCCTATTAAAATTACTCCACTAGCCCACTCCATCATACCTAACCCTGTAAACTTATCTTGGTCAGGCCTAGCTCTCTGTATTGTCTCTTGAAGCTTCGGCACTCAATGGTCTGGTTATGTTATACCGGACCAAGTGATATAAGGATTAGCCTGAGATGAACACTACAACACTCCATATGAACGCTTGTTGGTTCCGCTTACACCTTGACTGCATTGAGCGCGCCACAGAACGGAGCGCACAATTTGCCTAATGCTTTTTGTATTATGCTGTTTTTATATTAGTCATATTAAGACTGTCCAACGTTCTACTCTGGAGATTAGGCGCACACTGACTAACAATTATTACAACACATTTTGCTTGACTTTCATTTATAATAAATTCACAGTTAGGCAGCACTTTTAAGACGGGAATGTTATGCGGCGTTCGTCTTAAATCGTAGCACGAGTGACAATCGTCCAAGACTACTGGCCTAGGAGGACGGGAAAGAAAATGGAAGGTAGTGAGTCGTCGATAGAAGGAAAAATGTAGAAAAGCTGACAGGTAGAGACAGATATTACAGAAGTACAAAGCAAACGACCTTAGGCGTAATGGAATTCTTCATTATCGCTACCTGCGCTGCGTCTAGGTCACTGCAGGCTAATCAATTACAAGGTTAGCCAAATTCTTTACGCGCCCTCGGACCTTCGTAGGCTTGTTATCTTATTAGAGTAGCCAGCAGTTGAAACCAGAAGTGTTCATCCTAGACTCTGTGTGCGGGATTCAAGAAAAACAATAAAATTACTGCCTCTCGTGTAACGGGGAGTACATGTTAGCATGAAAATGGTTACAGGGCTCCATAGAAGCCTAGTCAACTTCGTGAGTGACCGCAAGAACAATCGTTGTCGGCAGGTGGTAGAATAATTTTTCTTCGGGATATAAATCGCAAATATCTCGCTTTGTGCAAGGCGCATTCTACTAAGACTTAACCTAGCACGGATAATTTGTAGATATCCCAAATTTCGATGGTGGTTCGCGATCAAATTTTAAAGTCATTAATTAGTTCATGATACTCATATTAGGTTGTACACCAACTGTGTTGACAATCGAACAATATCAAATTTATTCGAACTAGAGGGCAAGACGTTTATTAGCCTCGCTGCATCTCTAGGTCATCACCGCACTGCCTGTATTGCAATGTTGGTCGATTTATTTGAGGACGATTTATGGGTGTAGCACAACTAAATTTTAGAGCTCACCAGTGAAATAGATGGTGTGAAAATTGGGTTGCGCAAAGTTTTAGGCCCTATTGGGACGAGGTTGAATTTCGGTTTTTCACAGGGCCAAAGTTATACTCGGACAGACTTCCTGCGACACATGCTGGTCCTTAACGAGGCCTCAAAGAGCGAAGAACGTTTCTTGCTAAACTTCTTTGGTGCCCGGATGATGCGATATCGGTGCTGGGATGACTCATGTGGTTTCGCATTTGGCTTGAGGTTACATCATGGTGGCCATCTATGCTAGCTAAAAGCAATTCACGCTTCGAAAAACAGAACAATCGGACTAGCATTTGAAGCACCTCCCTCCACTTTCTCCTACGTGTGATACGCAGGAAGCCAGGCATCATTCCGTGTAGCCTCAGCGGCTACAAAGACGACCAACAAGCTTGGTAGCTAAGAGAGAGCCAGAAAACACGGATACGAAAGAACTAGCAATAGAAAGGGATGAGAGAACAGGCGACACCTCAGAGGGAGTTGAAATATAACCTACAAAGCTACTGCTTTCGTAGGCGTAGCTAAGGTTGCAATGCTAGACTGCGAGGGTAGGGACTGTAGACGCTATAAATGGTGATGGGGCCGTCGAAGCCCCGAAAACCTTTCTGTTAAATACTTTCTGGTGAAGTTCGTAATTTTTTTTATTTACCTGTGTGTTAAAGTACGGTCTTGATAAGTTCATTTTGTTTTCATTTACATTTCTACCTAAAGTATTTATTTTGTGCACTGTATTCGTATACATTTTTACTAGCGAACAATATTCTCGTTATTTTGGCTGTGCACGTGCAAGTGAACGCCTTTATCGCAAACACATTTAAGCAGTGGTAGTTCACGAAATAAAATATTAAAGAAATCGCGAACTAAGGCTAGCATTTTTCCTCGACTATAATTCATACCTATCGAGCTATAAAACTTACAGGTGAAAACAATAGAAATTAGCAAGTGAGTTGAATGCGCTATTTGTCAAGGTATCGTTCATTGCGCTCCAGAAAATTTTGAAAATATCAGCATATAATATATTTATTGCGAATTGTGTACCCTTTATTGTCTCCATGAGGAAATGCCAAGCTGTTGTAGTACAGTTGTTAGGACGCGCGACGACTGGTCCCAGGGATGCCCGATCGAATTGCTGCCGCGGAGCCCGCTTTTCGACTTAGGCACCAAAGTAAGGCGCCTTTATGCTGTGCGAAGTCAGTGCACGTAAAAAAAAACCGAGGCGGTCGAAATTGCGCGGCCCTACACTACGGTGGCTGTCATAGTGTGAGTCGTTATGTAACGTTAAACTCCTTAAACGAAACGAAACTAACACACAACCAATGCAGCAATAAGATTTTGATATCAAAACATTTGAAATCACCTCTATTATTCCTCAGCGAGATTGCCAATCATAAGTATCCCTACTAGCCTGCATGTGAGCATCAAGATAAATGTCGCACGAGCTCAAAATAATATTATAGGTGGGCATTATAATTCACCAACAGCGTTGCATTTCAAATTGACTAAATTTAAAGCAATCAGGTGGTACTGAAACAAAGTTTTTGTGAAAAATACAGCCTTTGATTTTATTGTTGATGAACTATTGTCAACTCACAGTCTTTCACAAGGAAATGTTTAATCTCTGTTGTGTTTTCACTACCCACAGAAAAATGGCATCCCAGGGATTATATCCTCCTCTTTTCTGATTACACAGATTGCCTACTTCTACATGTCCCCGGTATATATAGTGGTACGTATTTACCTTAAGTCGAAGAATTATTTTTACGTGTTTCTTTTGAAATATTCGAGCACAGGTTTATTACAGAATATTTGATAAATAATCCTTATTTCATTATTCACGATCTACATTAGATACTTGTTCTACCCTAAAAAAGGCATCGTTCGTAACATTAAGCATTTGGGAGCATGCTGTTTTTTAAAAATTGATGGAAACTTATGAGCGCTGGAGTGTGGAAAGAAGAAAACATTACTTTTCGCTCGGTCATGTTACGTACCATTAAAATCCTTGCTGCAAGATAATTCATCGACGTGGTGTGTTTTGCACGGAAACCAAGGCATATTTGGGTCACGCTGGTGATCCTGGAAGGTAAAACGATTAATGTATTGGGTGCGTGAAGAGCAGCTCTTTTCACACATGAAGCTTCGTTCGCGCATTTGCTTAGGTAGCGCCTGTGTGCGAACGCTGGTGCGCGGCTTTCCTTCTATGCACCACACCTGACTTTGCAACCATTCCTCTTTCAGTGCGCTTCATCTTGACATCAGCACGCGGTAATAATGAATTCTTACTTTGCCTGACTGCTTCAAAACAAGGCACTGCGCAATCTCGTAGTTCAGTGCCTTTGTCGACAGTCTTGTTTTAAAAGTCGAAACAAAACATTTAACAGCCAGAAGCAAGTGCTGCTACGTTTCCGTCATGAATCAGCTGAAGAATTTAAAATATCTGAAGGGTTTTGAAATTTAGCAATTATTATTCTAATATATTGTCACCAACACACGTAGCAAACAGAAGAACAACCGAGCTGCCCTTTTTTTTAAACAAGCCAAGCTCGAGACAGACGAGGACGATGCCCAGCCACGCGCCAAGACAATCGGCCACTTGGTGGCGCTAGAAGATGGGCAGCGGTGTGGCATTGCCCCCCTTCCAAGAGGCATCGACCTGATGCCGCAAACGCAGGGGAACAATAGAAAAGCGGGGCAAGTTACACGGGAGTCTCTGGCTTTGGTTCGGACACTAAAATGATTTAACGATTGTAATAAGGCTTCATACCTGGGACGTGAACTATTTCAGACTTCGGATGCCGAGAGGAGCGGACAGTGCCATGTGGTAGTACCGCATAGTTCGCCGCGCTGAGGCGGCGGAGCACCACGTAGGGTCCACAGTAACGGCGCAGAAGCTTTTCAGAGCGCCCTCGCAACATTATTGGGCTCCAAACCTAGACTTGATCGCCGGGTGTGTAAGCCGCCTCTAGTTGTCGCAGGTTGTTGGTAGCGCTGGGCGTCGCGTACTTGTTGGTGCCGAATTCGCTGTCGGTCAAGTTGTCCTGCGGCTTCTGCGTCATGAATAAATTGGTCAGCCCCCACGACAGTGGAGGGAGCAGAATCCGGAAGAAGCGTGGCATCCAGCATAGTCAAAGTTTCGCGTCCATGGACCAAATGAAATGGATTGAAGCGTGTAGTTTCCTGAAGCGTTGTGTTGTATACGAAAGTGATGTACGGCAGAATTCGGTCCTAGTCCCTATGATCGTCGTCTACATACATAGAAATCATGTCGGCAATTCTCTTGTTAAGCCGCTCAGTTAGTCCATTAGTTTGAGAATGATAGGCAGTAGTCTTGCGGTGGGTGGTGCCACTGAGTCGAAGGACCTCGCTCGTGAGTGCCGACGCAAGCAAAATGACGACAGTCCGCGCCTGAAGAGCTGAGGAGGAGATGACACGGTTCCTTCGAGGTATTCGATGAGGGGCAAAAGTTCAGAATCGGCCAGCTGCTTTCGGGCTAAGGTGAACGACTTGATAACACCGAGTAAAGCGGTGTCGTCGTCGCAGCCGTCCGTGAGGCAGGGAGTAGGGGCGCGGGACAGTCAGCATCACTGTGTTTCTTGCCGGACTTGTGCACGATACTAACGTCAAATTTTTGCAACCGAAGGCTCCACGAGCAAGCCGACCCGATGGATCTTTCATGTTTGCCAGCCAACACAGTGAGTGGTGGTCGCTCACGACACGAAACGGACGACCGTACAAGTACGCACGAAATTTCATGACTGCCCATACAACAGCGAGGCACTCCTTTTCCGTAGTTGAATAAATAACTTCAGAACGGGACAAAGTGCGACTGGCGTACGCAATGACGCGTTCTGCACCGTCCTGCCACTGAACAAGGACCGCACCGAGGCCAACGTTACTGGCATCCGTGTGCAGTTCCGTGTCGGCCTCTTCGTCGAAGTGGCTAATTATAGGCATACATTGGAGACTGGACTTGAGTTCCGTGAAGGCTTTTTCCTTGTCGGGGCCCCAAACGAACGGTTCAGCGTCTTTTATCCGGCGGCTCAGAGGCTCAGTGATCTTGGAGAAATTGTGAACAAAGCGACGATAGTACGCGCAGAGGCCGAGAAATCGACGCAAGCTTCGTGAAACTTCCGGTTTGGGGAATGAAGTGACAGCGGCCGTCTTTCCAGGGTCTGGGCTAACACCTCGAATGCTGACATTGTGGCCGAGAAATTTCAGCTCATTAAACGCACAGTGGCATTTTTCGGGTTTTGCAGAGAGACCAGCAGATCGGATGGCCTCCAAACAGCGCGCAAACGTTTCAGGTGCTCGTCGAACGTGTTCGAGAAAATTACAACTTCGTCGAGATATACGAGGCATGACTGCCACCAGGGCCAGAGAGTACGGCGTTCATTATTCGTTGAAATGTGGCAGGGGCCGATCACAGGCAAAACGAGAGCACTTTTAAACTCATACAAACCGTCCGGCGTAATAAAAGCGGTCTTCTAACGGTCTCGCTCGTCAACCTCTATTTGCCTATATCCACTAGGGAGGTCAAGGACGAAAAGTAAGTGGCATGCGAAGGCGATCGAGGGAGTCGTCTATGCGCGGCAGGTGGTACACATCCTTTTTTGTGACGTTGTTGAGGCGTCTATACTCCACGCAGAACCTCAAGGTTCCATCCTTCTCCGCAACAAGGAAAACAGGCGAAGCCCAGGGGCTCGTCGACGGTTGGATAAAGTCGTCCTGGAGCATTTCTGTTACTTGGCGGCGGATGGATTCCCGTTCTTTTGAAGACACCCGTTAAGGACGCTGACATAGTGGACGCTGGTCGTTGGCACCTATAATTCGGTGCTTCGTTAGTGGCATCTGTCGGACCTTGGAGATTGATGCAAAACAATCGCGGAACGAAATGACAAGATTCTCTATGCAGCGTTTCCGACTGGGCAAGAGGTGTGGATTCACGTCAGTCTGAATGGCTATAGACGTCGCATTGTCGAGGTCTGACGTGTTGGATAAAGCGTACTGGCCTGTACATTCTCCAAGTTCTTCAAAATAAGCGACCGTCAAGTTCGCCGTCAAATGTTGGGGTTCACACGGGAAGTTTGTCACTAATACTTCGGCTTGCGAACGGACAAGCTCGACAAGACCCCAAGCTACACAAACACGTCGAGTGAAAAGCAGTGACATGTTAGCTTCGGCAATGCCATGCGTGCCGGTGCTGTGATCACATTCGACTGTTACGAACTTGCTCGCCCGCGCAGGGATTCTTATGTGGTCGTCAGAGACGCGCAACATCGTTTTCCGGAAGTCCGTGTTGCTATCATCGGTTCGCTTGGTTGAAAACGATACCGTGAGCTGCTCCCGAAGGTCTCCATACTCACCAGCACCATACTCTTGCAGAAAATCCGTGCCTGGGATCAGATCTTTACAGCAGCCTGTTAATACAGCAAAGGTGCCAGTGAAAGTGAAACCGCAGATCTCTATGCGGCAAGTGCACATGCCAGTCGGTGTCATCACATGGCCACCGGCAGTGCGCATCGTTGGCCCAGACCAAGGCGTCACAACCTTGCGGAGTGCCGTGGCTAGCTTGCTGCTCTTGAAGAAGAAATTGGCGCCGGTATCCACAAGTGCTGTCACATCACAACTGTCGGCGGTTACAAAAATTTCCCCGGAAACAATGCGTTCGCAGCACGTAGGTAAATTCATCGAATCGGGTCGTCGCCGCTCGGGCCGTCGCGTCAAATCGTCGGGTCGAGGCTGTTTAATCTGAGCCGTAGCGGCGGTATCACCCCCGGAGCTCGCCGTGTTTAGTTTTCCCGCTGAGGGGACGTGCCTCTGAATTGCCCAGAGCAGGAGTATCGACTGGGTGACGCAAAACGCCTCGGGGATGACGATCGCGACTCCCATTGCGGTGACGTCGGGTGCATCTCGTTAGCAGCCAGGTATTCCTCAATATCCTGCGGTCTTTCTCCATAGCGAGGTCGAGGCGCGTTTGGTGGAAATCCTCTGAAGCCCATTCTCCGCTATGGGCAATTGCGTAGAATGTGGCCAGGCTCGCCGCAGTGATAACAGAGCGGCCGTCTGTTGTGTGTGCGCTACAAGTGGGCCTTGCTGATGACGGGATGCTGGTCTTGCTGCGGCTCGACGGGGTGCAGATCTTGTCGCTGCTCAACGGGGCGCAGGTAGCGAGGCGGTGGCCCGGCAACGTGGCGGAATGAATGTGGCTCGGGGGCAGGTCGACGTAGGACATCACTATACATCATAATGCATGGCTCTGGTTGTGGTTCTGGTGGTGGCTGCACCGCTCGCCGGATTTCATCACGAATGACGTCCTCGGCAGATTATTTCACTGCAGGGGGTGCATTCAAGTGCAGGTTCTCCAGTTCTTCGCGGACAATCCTCCTCACAAGCTCCCGCAATGCCTCGTCCCTAGCTGCCGGCGCGGATGTGCAGTAGGGTGTGGCCGCTACGCTTGCCTGACGGCCGTATTGCGTACAGCGTTCTTGCAGTGAACGTTCCATTCTCGTAGCTTCTCTCGCGAAATCTGCCACAGTTCTTGGACGGTCACGAATGAGGCCAGCGAACAACTGTTCCTTCACCTCGCGCATGAGGTGCCGTTCTTTCGTTGCCTCGGACATGGTAGGGTCAGCCCGATTGAAACGTCGCGTCATGTCCTCGACAAACATGGCCACGCTCTCATTTGACTGCTGAGACCTCGAACGGATTTCTATCTTTGCGTTTTCTTTGCGCGTACTCGAGCTGAACGTTGTGATTGCAACTCCCGGCGAAATGCGGCCCAGTTGACAAAGGACGCCTCGTGGTTCTCAAACCACGTCTTGACCGAGTCTTGCAGCGCGAAGTACACATTCGTTAGCTTTCGCTCGTCGTTCCATTGGTTGAATGCGGCCACACGGTCAAAAGTGGCCAACCAGTCTTCGACATCCTCGAACCGGTCACTCCGGAATGATAGCGGTGATCGAGATACGAGAAGTACGTACGGTGGGGCGTTGCTGGAATGCTGACTTGTCTGGCTGCCCGTCGTAGATGTCATTGCTCGCAGCGGTGTGATCAGTGGTTCGAACTCAGGTTGTAGGCCTCGGAGGCGACGGCTCGCTTTATGTACGGTAGTGGCGTGTGAGCGTCGATAGGCAGTGTCATTGACGTCTTCAGTGGCAACGTACATGGAATCTCATCCTGCACAATCCACCAAATATCACCAACACACGTAGCAAACAGAACAACCGAGCTGCCTTTTGTTTAATTAAGCCAAGCTCGAGATAGGACGACGCCCAGCCACGCGCCAAGACATTCGGCCACTTGGTGACGCTAGAAGATGGGCAGCGGTGTGGCAATATTTATTATGATGTTGATGTATGATTAAATATTTTGGGCTGGATTGCATTTTTATGAGCTCTCATTTCATCAATACAACCTACCTTCATCCCATAAGGTTGTATTGTCATTTCAGTATGATTGGCAGAGCTCGGTATTGAGGAGAAGTTTAGTTTAAACATCCTTGGAGGTAAATTTTATACATCTCAGCTTTCGTTACGTAGATGTATTGACGATCAATTCATTGAATCTGTAGTTCGTACTACAAAACATCTGTTCGCTCGGAGAATGCTAACGCTGCTAACACTTTTTCTGACACTGAAAGCAAATAGCGTGATCTACTCTCACCCATCACGTAATAAGGCAAGGCTGCTCTCCGCTCTCCTGATTGAAGCCTGCGTTAAAAAAAACGACACATCAGACTCCTCTCCAATAACTCTGTATAGCATGCTCTCTCCCTCCTTATGTTGTCTGCCTATGACAAATTTTTCTCTTGTTCATTGAGTTCGAAAATGTA
Organism: Amblyomma maculatum; assembly: GCA_023969395.1. Lineage (NCBI taxonomy): Eukaryota > Metazoa > Arthropoda > Arachnida > Ixodida > Ixodidae > Amblyomma > Amblyomma maculatum. The sequence goes on along the minus strand of JAJIZL010080116.1, from coordinate 10,521 downwards.
TGCGTGCACTTCACTATGAATAGTTTGCCAACAAATAGCCGGGGACATTAGACACGCGAGCAAACCATTATGCACAATTGTATAGAAGAGTGCATTGCGAGAAAGCATATACTTAAGCAGCCGAGTCACACAAATTAATGAAAAATACATAAAATCGATGAAGGATAGGCTCGAGCCTCGGCAGCGTTGGTGCTTAACAGAAAATTGGCGGCGAACTCTTGTTCAATGCAAGGCACGTAGCCGGTGAGCAGTAGAACCGACTACTTCAGCGTTATTCTACAAAGCTTCATTCCATCAATTATTTCTTTTTTTGCAGGTTTCGCTTGCATGGTACTGGTCATCGACCCTCCTCCATCGCAAAGTCAGATGCCAGAAAAATGTAAAAAAATGTTTGAATTGTTCTGCAGATATGACACACAAGAACAGATTTACGAGTCCAGCTGCACCAAACCTCCAATAAACTTTCTCAGGAAGTGAACTTTTCGCTTAAATTTTTTATAGTGGTATTTGGAAGAACTGCTTAGGAATAATGAAGTGTGGACGTTCTACAGCTCACCGATCCTGCAAAGCGCAGATGGATGAGAAGAAGACGTTTGTCAAAGTTAATAAAAAGGGTGGATATAGTGTGCAGGCAATCTAGCAGGTAATCTAAAATTTTCGATAGCATTTGGTTCTGAGTTTACATTTAGAAAAGTACAAAACAGGGAAACTGGCGTGATCAATGAAACGTTTGAAGTCGACACCCACTCTATGGTTCTCTTGCACAAAAGTGTTCCCCAAGAGAATAATAACTAATAATTGGTTCACAGGAAGGGAAAGGCGCAGTATCTGTCACACTTACTCTGTGGACACCTGAAGAGATTTCTCAGATTTATTTATAGGAAGGGAAAGGCGCGGTAACTGTCTCACTTGCTTTTCTGTGGACACCGCAACCGCGCCGTAAGGGAAGGGAGGAAGATTGGAATGAAAGTGGAAAGAGAGAAAGAGGAGCCGTAGTGGAGGGCTACGGAGTAATTTCGACCACCTGGGGATCTTTAACGTGCGCTGACATCGCACAGCACACGGACGCCTCTTCGTTTCGCCTCCATCGAAGCGCAGCAGCCGAGGTCGGGTTCGAACTCGGGAAGTCCGGGCAGTAGTCGGGCGTCTTACCACTGCACCACCCCGGCGGGGCAAGAGAAAAAACCCTCAATTTTGCGGAACTATTTTGACACAATATTACTTCATTATTAATTTAAAACAATATTAATATTAATCTTAATAATGAAATTGGTTCACAGAAAAGGAAAAGCACAGTATCTGCCACACTTGATTCTCTGCACAACAGAACCGCTCCCAAAGGGAAGGGGGAATTTGGAATTGAAAGTGTAAAGGGAGAAAGGCTGGTTTGTGGTGTTTAACGTCCCAAAGCGATTTAGGCTATGAGAGACGCCGTAGTAGAGTACTCCGGAAATTTCGACAACCTGGGGTGCTTAAACGTGCACAGACATCGCACAGCACACCGGTGCCTTGCATTTCGCCTCAATCGAAAGCGTCTGCCGAGGCCTCGATCCCGCGTCCTTGGGAACAGTAGTCGATCGCCGTAACCACTGCGCCACTCCGGCGGGGTGTAAAGAGAAAAAGAGGAGCCATATTGGAGGGCTCTAAAGTAAGTTATACCACCTAGGGCTTTTTAGCGAGTCTTAAAAAAGCCCACCACACGAACGCCTCTGCGGCTCGCAACCATCTTAACGCAGCCGCCAGCTGTCGGGATCCAACCTGGGTATCGCGGCACAGTAGTCGGGCATCGGGGTCCCCAAGTTTGATTACGACTGCTGAATTGTACTCTGGTACTCCTGATACCTCGCAAAATCAAAAAACAGCGCCGCTACTTAGGACAAACAGAGTAGAATAACGGACAAGCGTTATTCTACTCTGTTTGTCCCAAGTAGCGGCGCTGTTTTTTTTTATTTTGCAATACCCCATCTAGCTCAGATTTCCGTTCTCCTGATACCTCACACCTCACGGCGAAGGTGGTCCGGCTTTCTACGACTCAGACTGGCCGACAAGTCTTGAACGACTCGAACATCAACGCTTCCGACAGCTAGACCCTAAAGCGACATCCCAGCCGCATGGAGAGGACAATTCAAGAGAACTACATTGCTGCGGGCGAGAGAGCGTGTCTCTGTCGACGCTGCGGGTTTTGATTGAGTAATGGCGGCTGTTGCGGTAGTGAACCAGAGTAAAACAGTGGACGGACTAATATTTTTCACCCAAGGCACACTGACTGCGGAAGAAGTGGCTGCTGCCCAAGCTGCAACACACATTACCTAGGAATACATTCTTCAGATTCACAGACAGCTTATCGCAATTACCGCAAGGGCAGCACTGCAGCGCTATCAACTAAATCCCTGCACAATAGCTGCACCCGTGGCTACCATCCTACGTACAAACCACTAGTATGAGTACCAGGTCACCAGGGCATCTCAGGGAATGAGAGCGCACGCGCTTCTGTCCAAACATTTCTCCCAAGGGCACCCAATACGGATCTCGTGGAACTCCTACTTTATTGCTAACTTACACTGAAATACTTCAGCACGTAAGATTATCTCGCCGTCTCTACCCTCCACCGGCAAAGACACCAGACAAAGGGGAGGAGGTACACCACCACAAGCTACAGACCAAAACTTTTAACAATAAAGAAGACTACACGCAATAGTTCCAGAGTAATTTGACTTACAATGAATATTCTGCAGGGAGAAGCCGGACCTGTACCATAAGGAGTGGGAATGCCAGCCAAATAAGGCTATTACTATTAACCAGCCAACGCAGGAGGGGTAGGAGGTAGCTCTGACCACCCCAGTCGCAAAGAATCAAAATAACTCATCAAAAGAGCGCGGACAGCAGCCTACGCGAATGGGGTTCTCGAGTGAGGACTCCAACCGTCGCTGCAACGTTCTAAACATTTCGATTAAATTGTTTTTCTAAACTGGCCCTTTAGAGGGCAGACTAATGCAAACGAGTATGGTATCGCCGCTGTTTTACTTCAGGATCACGAAGGAACGCTTGCCCCTTGGCATTTGCAAGTCACACTCTCATCGCCGGAGCGAAACTACACGGTTACACAAAAAGTGTGCTTCGCAATTTGATTTGCGCTGAAAACGTTTGACATGTATTTGGATGGGGCTGAGTTTACGATTCAGACCGATGATCAGGCTCTGTTTCGGTTGCCAAAGCTGCAAAACACAGCCGGCCGTCTAGCTCGCTGGGCGCTCGCTCTTTAGAAGTATAATTATAGGGTGGAATACAAGAAAGGCACCTTCAACATGGTAGCCGACGCCCAGTCCCTAGCTCCGTTACCCGCAGATGGCGAGCAAGCACCACAAGTCCTGGTGATGGCAGAAGCCGCTGATGCCTGAGGCACACTGGTTTAACGTCAACAGCTACTCGAAGCTCAGCTAAGCGATCCTCAGTGCATCCAGATACGAGAAGGTCTGGACAGCGCCAACCCTGCCAGAAGTACGGCGCCTGCTGGCAGATAGACTGCTACCTGGAAGCAGAGGATGGACTTCTCCTGAGGTATATACCCACTGCCGACACGGACAGTGGTGAGTCCCCATTTTGTGTTGTCGTACTGAAGAGCGTCCGCAAGCTCTTTTTAAAGTATTCTCATGATACACGCCTTGCAGGCCACAGCGATGGCAAGAAATCGTATTAAAAGTTGGGTTGCGTCGTGACATGACCCCGCATATGTCCGTACTTGTCTTACATGCCAGACAGCGAAAGAGAGAGAGAGAGAAAACGTTGTTTCTAAAAAAAATTGAAAAAAAGGGGACAGTGAGCGGAGTCACTTTAAAACGGCAGGGACCTGTGCGGCCGCCCTTGCCTGATTTGCCAGCCTACGCTGGGTCTCTAGATCACAGCATAACAGAGTGGCCTCCCACTGCGCCTCCAAATGGTTCATATTTATGTCTGCAGGTTTTGGGGCATGTGTACCTCCATGTGACAAAGAGGCAGTGGACTGGTCGTTGCACCAATGGCATACATATGTCTGTGTAGTGTTCTGGGAAAATTATCCTGTGTTGATTTAGGTTGGGATGTGTTATGGTTTGGAGCTGTCTTCGTTCCCGCGTTTCCGGTGCATTTAGCCCCTTGTGTGGAGGGGGATAAATTCTTGCTCTAGTAGGCACTTAAGTCGCGTGCCGTAAGCCGCGGGGACAGGAATGCTAGTTTTGAGATCGGGATTAGTGGCCGCTCGGTTTGTGTGGCCTCGAGCTAGCCTATCCGCGACATCATTACCTTCCAATCCGGACTGCCCCGGAACCCAAGTGATCTGATGTTCGAGCAGTGAATTTGAAGCCAGTGGGTTAGTTGTAAAGCGAGCTAATTTTGTAGTTATCCTGCCTGCAAGAAGAAGCCGACACGCCGCTTGCGAGTCAGTGATTACGTGAAGCTCTCGATTGGTCGCGTCTCCGTAGGTAATGGCCAGCACAATCACCGCCACTTCCGCTTTTCTGATAGTACAGTACGGGATGGACATGCTGGAGGCTTCTGTGTAAGAAGAGCCCACCACCACGGCTGCTGCTGCGTTCGATGTGTGCTCGCATAGAGCGGCATTCACATAGACAGTTTTCAGACTGCACGCTTAATATAATTCACTAGGGCGTGTTTTTTGCCTTCGTTGTGGACTGGAGACATGTTCTTTGGGAACAGGGCCAAATATTCTCTTGCCCGGTATGAAAAAGGAATGTTAGTCGTTGACTGGATAGCTTGTAGGTCCGAAGGATAGCCAACGCTCTCGAAAATTAGCCTGCCTGTGTCACTTGACAGAAGGCGTTCCCTCTGGGTTAAGAGGACAGCCTCTTGAATCTCTTCATATGTGTTGTGCAGTACAAGAGCTTCCATTTTGACGTTGGAGGTGTATGGTGGGAGGCCTACAGCGTTCTTATAAGCTGCACGTATCATTGCATTTACGTTGTTGAGATCTCTTCAGAGCGTGGTGAGGTAAGATAGTCTATAAGAGAGGCGACTGATGACCAGCGTATGCACCAGACGGACTGTGTCTTCTTCCCGCATGCCTTTTTCTGTTTCTGGCCACCCCGCGGATCATTTTAGAGATCTGCTGTGTTGTAGTTTTGAGGAGGTGGGGCACGTGGTCTACTTTTCTATCGCTTTAGAGCCAGAGACCCAGAATTCGTTTGAGTGGCACTTCCCGGATTGGGACCTCATGGAGCAGGATGCTAAGATTGCCTTGTGATATATAGTGGTATCCATATATGCGGATAGCTTCAGATTTATCTGGGGAGTATGGGAGCCCGCATCGAAAGGCCTCTGTTTCCACGCAGGTTGCTGCTGCTTGAAGTGTTTCTTCATTCTGACGTAGAGAGCCGGTGGTTGTGCAGATCGTAATATCATCAGCATACATTATGTACCCGATGTTCGGGACCTGTTACAGCCCCCTTTCGACTTATATAATCATGGCAATGTTAAAAAGAAGCGCGGAGATGACAGACAGCGAAGTCAAGGAGAGGTAAACCACCGGGCTTTTTGCAACCTATGGAGAGCCGTTATCCGTAATAAATTGTTGCCTGTGATGTATTGGCCCTTATCCTAGATCTGTGAAAGAAAATTGCTACTTGCTAGTGGTCACTGATCATTTCTCTAAATGGGTAGAATTATACTCGCTGCGTTAACTGAACGCGAAGGTATCCGGGATAAACTCCTAGACGCAATCACCAGGTTCGGCTTCCCGGCACAGCTGATCACTGATAACGCGACGTATTTTACGGGTAGGATATTTGCTGACACCTGCAAAGCTCTTGATGTGCAATACAAAAAGGCTGCGCCCTGCCATCTTAAGGTCAACAGAAACCTGAAAATCATGCTCGTGGCTTTCACGGAGCGTCAAAAAAACTGAGATTCGAGTGTGCAGGAGATGGCCTTCGTTACAAGGACCACTGTAAACCGGTTGACTGGTTTTACGCACGTGCCTATACTTCTTGGACGTGAGCTTCGATTTCCTATTTAACATGACTTGGACGTGAGCTTCGATTTCCTATTGAACATGCCCTTACCCATGACTCTGAATTACAGGCTGTAAGTTACACGCTCCCGTTTTAAGGAAGGCACCAGCCGCACACAACTACTGGATGGCAGGTGACGGTAAAGGCAGTCCTTTTGATGTAAGATGAGCTTTCAAGAAGTACGGCTTCACCTTTCTGCTGACGAGGCACCTACCACAGGATTACTGAGAAAACATGTTTGGCAGCATTAGACAAAGACAAGGGTGCAACATAAACCCCTCTGAACCCCATTTCCTATCTGGCTTAAAACACATCATGATTCACAAACGCATGACACTTTCTGACAAGGGGGATGTTGAACAAGATGACTGTGTAGTTCAAGCGTTCTCTCCAATTTCTTCTCAAAGACCAATGTCTACCAGTCATGCAGGTTTTCTTCCACCTCAGAATATGCAGTCACTTGACTCGCTGCAGAATTCTCACATCGTTGAGGCGTCAGCTGTGTCCTATGTTGCTGGGTATGTCATTAAAGTGTTTCGTGAAAAGTCTTCCAAGTGGTGTAGTTGTTCAGGTATTCTTAAAAAGGAGTACAGTGACACAACACAAGCAGATTAGTACTTTACACTTTTGAAAGCTTACCATGTTCATGGTGCGTTGTATGGCAATTTGGCCGTGCCATCCGATAGTGTTTTTCAAATGTTGCAGGCGATTTAGTCTGTCTTTTTTTCCACTATTCAAGGTGTTGTACACTGGCAATAATGTCCGCACTTACCTATATGACAAACTGTCTGGCAGAAAGTTCCACTTCTGTTCAATATAGACTAGAGAAACGTTCTTAAACATGTACTGTCGCATACACTTGTGTTTGCATTCTCGCTTAAATAATCGCAACTTGGAGAAAGTTCGCTTTCAGTCCAGTGCTCCTGGTTTGCAGCATGACAAGTTTAAGGCGTAATATTCATTTAGGTCATCTCGAGAAGGCATAATGACAACCGCACTTCAGTTTACTGATAGTTACTGTTTTCTGGTACAATCTAGGCTACTATGTCCCATCCAAATATTGTTTTCAAATCTTCCACGGTGTAGTCCCCATTTGTTTTTTCTACGGGCAGCTTAGCGCACTGCTGTAACGTTGGTGCTCGGACATTGTCTGGTATGTGTTTCAAGCGGTGTTTTCCTACATATGTTGATAACGGCAGGTCGACAGGGTCGTCTGCATTATTGCTTGGTTCTAAAGCTTGGCACACCAGGTTCGTGCATTACGACATGTTTATATTTGCCATTAGCGTTGGTTAATGATCAAAAAGAACCTGTTTAGGTTTCGGGGAGATTACAATCCAGTTCAATTATGCTTTTCAATTGCCCGAAGAGCATTAGTTTTTCCACGACAGCGCTAACACGCTCCCAGATGTAGAAATGCACCCTTCCTTATCTACTCTCCCAGCTTTTAAGGTAGATGCCAGCACAGAGCTTATTCATTCCCTTTGGAAGAGCACAGGGGTTCACTCCAGACACCTGAGGTGGTCCCGTTGGAACATCCTCGATGTGCAGCTTGTCATGCCTGACTTGCTGATGTTCAGGCAATATTTAGCATCTTCGAAGGGTTTTTGAATAGCAAACTTACTATGGTTGCACTGTAATATCCTTGTCAACTCTGCCTGTTTTAATATGCCTCCTTGTAAGCAATTTTGTTTTGCTTAGCATAACGAGAAAGCATGCGTAATATTTAACTTGAACTTTATATGCCCATGTCAATTGTTTTTTTTTTCATTTCTGCATTTTTCTACCACTCCTGCTCTGGCAAGTGTGTGTATTATAGTTCAGGTATGATGGTGAAATTCAGCCCACAACCCTATTAGCGACTGGGTCGGATTTCAGGTAGTGGAGTTTGGTTCACAGTTTGTACTGCCTAACCCGTTTTTGACAAAATGCTCTTCCCAGTTTCTATGTTCAATGCGCTTGTATGAGAACTTACGTTTCAGTTCAGTCAGTGCGCATCTGAATGCACAAGTGTATTTTGCCACTGTGTTGTGAATGGCGGTTGGGCCTTATAGCGCTTCCATCATATGTTTTCGTTGTTTCACATGTATGCCACTAATTGCTGTTCTGAATAAGAGGTCAGGTGACTCATGCTGTCCCTTGCATTGCGGAGAATGTTGAGTTATTTTTAATGTTCCATTTGGCACAAATACATTGCTAGCACAGTGATGGATTATTTTGTCATGCTTCAACTCTAGTATATATAAATGTTTTCAAGACATCGCGAACCAGATTTTTTCCTTCGCCTAATACTCTTGCACATTGGCAGGCTGTCAACAGTACTCCACGGTACTCCTGGTGCTAAATCAGGCTGCTGAGTTAGAATGTCCGGACACTTTGCCTTCGTGTCAACATTTTGTTAATGCTTGGCTGTTTCGTGGCACATATGAAATACGAGCAATGGCATTTAAAAGTAGAGCTGACGTTTAGAATGTCAAACTCCTAACATGCTTGAGTTAATTATTCTAGATGTTAATTTATCCTACCTTTTCTATTGATGGACTGGTATCAAATAAACAGACTGCTTTGTCTGAATTTACATTACATGTTAATAGGGCTGTTATTTCTCATGGTAACAGTACTCATCTGTGCCACTTCGATATTTGTACACAGGTTGCATTTTTCTAGCGATTTCGTATACTGAACACCTTCGTCAGTAGTTTCATCATGATGCGATTACTTAGCACTGTTGTAATATTGCAGGCTTCAGAGCAACACTGCGTAACAATAAGCTGTGTGTGTCAAGTACGTGCAAACTAGTGTATGCTGCTTATGTCTACTGTTCAACAGAGCGGTGTTCCGAAACATTTTCTGGTCTTTATCAATCCATTAAACCACCTAATTTCATTACACAACACCACCATAATTGTGTGTGTGGTTGTTCATGATATCACTTGGCACGCCTTATGTTACGTGTGCACACATGCTTCACAACATTATTAAGTAGTGGGTTTTGTCTTGGTAGGTTCAATTTTCATGTCTAAGATTGTGTATGATTCTTGCATCTACACTTTGCACTGATATGTTCTGCAACATGTTGTCGTCTGCACCTTAACATCTTAATGCGCCGAAGTTGTGCACTTGCTGTTGAAGGCTGATATTCGCAATACATTTCTCCGCATTGATTTGGTCTCCTTATGTTTGCACAAAACCTCATAACTTTCGGCGCCCAGGTGGTCAAGCACCATTTAATGTTCCTGTCGATGCTTATGTGAGGAAAGCGATTAGGTCTGATTGGGAAGCAACAAATGAAACACTGCCATCTAAAATATCGACCAGTTGCTAAACCTACAAGTCAGCTTCTCTATGAGGTAAGAATTTATGCACAATGGCGACAAAACCTGACTCAGGGATAATAGTTAGGTGCAGTGCATGCATCTTATACAGTCCAAGATGTTTCGGATGCATTTCCCGTCGCACAGGCCATTGTGAGAGAACAGGTTTTCGGGCATTCTTAACGCGGTAATAAAGGGGGGGGGGGAACTTTCATCATATGCTTTCATCCTAGGAGTGAGGAAAGAAGATTTAGAGTCGAAGACACTAACCGGATGGGGTAATAGTGGGGCGACAATGCGCACGCGCGGAATGCTGCGATGAATAGGCGAGGGGTGCGGGAATTTCCCCACCCATCAGGCGACGTGCCAGCTCTGCACCCAACTATTTCCCTAAAGTAAGTCTTTGCCGCCACTGCGCAGGAATTTCTGCAGCACAGGGAAACTGACTTGTAGGTTTTGCAACTGGTCTATTGCATGAATATGGGAAATTTCCGATACGTACTCTTACTTTCTTGTGGCTTAACAGGTCTATGCTAATCGCATATCAGCTGTTGACCTGGATTGGATGACGTTCATTTCATAATGGGGGTATACCATCGTTGGGCTCGCTACATTCAAATGCCACTGCTGTTTGTACTATTAAAAAGACAGCTTGCTGAATTATTTAAAACCCTAGTGTATATTGCACCCCTGCCGAAGGTATTGTCAAGTGCAACACCTAATTGCCGACGAGCAAAGTGACCTGAAGTGCGTGGCTGGTCACTTATAAGGCACAAAATAAAAGAAAAACAAACTGCATCACGCCACACGGCTCATGTGCTCGACTACATACAAAGGCAGCAACGTTCTTTACTGCGTCAGGTACTGACTCCGCTCTTAAACAATGCCAGTCCGTGCCCCTGCCGAAAGTAGTGTCAGATGCAGCACTTAATGTGACCGGCGACCAAAGTAACCTGAAGTACGTGGTTGGTCACTTATCGCGCAGACTGTGACAATATAAAAAGTGCAGTACACTACACGGCTTCTCGTGCTCGACTACACAAAAAGAGCAGCAACATTCTTTTTTGCTTCCGGCACTGTCTCCGCTCTTTTAAACAATGCCGGTAACTACTTCGCTCAAGTGGCGCAAGCGCCTGTGTATAAAACTACGGAACGCATGCGAAAACCCGAAACCGAAAGTAACATTACGGCCTCCGAGACTTGGT
>JAJIZL010080108.1:0-21480 GCA_023969395.1 Amblyomma maculatum | reverse complement strand
AAAGGTGAAACAGCTTATTTGCTGCGCTCAAATTTCGCATTAGGAAGGAACGTAATCGTCGGTAATTTTTGGTGCTCCCGTGGTGCTGCCACTGTTGCTCGTCCTGGCGTTTTCGGCCCCCCGCTGCATCTCGGACCTCGAGTTAGATTGCATTCTGTTTGAAGAGCGGGGCGGGTACGTCTCCTTTCTGAAGTCAGCTCTTTTGTCCGTGGCCTCCCTCGCGGATATTGGTTGTGGTCTTCTGGGTCTTGGCTGTGGTCCTCAAGGTGGGCTGTGGTGGTTGATGAAGTTGTGAGTTTGGGTCTGAGAGAGTAAAACTTCTCTTCACAGTCTTTGGAATAGATTTTGTGGGGACCCTTGCCCAGGACGCACATGGGCTTACACTAGTGTATTCCCTCGGTGAGCTGGTTACCGCACAGTTGGCATAGTGGTTTTCTGGTTTGAGGGCAGACGTCGATTCTTTTCCCTGGCATGCCGCAGTTGAGACATGCTGGCCTGGTCTTGCGGTAGATGTAGCAATGGCGCTCGGACCAGCCATAGTTCATAAGGAACGGGACTCGGTGTCCAGCAAATACTACTACCGCCGAGGATGATTTTCCGAGTCATCGTGCACCTAGGATATGGTGGTCGGGAGAATACAGGGATTGAAAGATGGAGTCAATGCTCACGTCGGGCCTGATGTTGTGAATCACCCCTTTGTGATGTTGTGAATCACCCCTTCGGAGAGGGTGATGTAAGCAGTAATTGCGAGAGCTTTGCCGTTAACCGTATGTGAGTAAGTGCGGCATTGCGGGTCGCGTCTGTCTCGTTGTTTGTGCAAACAATGATGATATTCAGCTTGCTGAGGATTCTAAGCATCGGCCGCTCTTGTAGCTGAGTGGTGAGAGTTGCCTGTATGCCCTCTTCAAGGTCGAAGGAGCGAGCAGCAATTGCTTGTAGGTCAAAAGTCATTCGAGGCTTCATCACTATCTTGTAAGGGAAGTTACTCAGGTTGGGTAGCCGGGGGAGCCTGGGCGCCCGGGTAGCAGGTGCCTGCTGTTGCGTGGCTGGTTCTTGAATCGGTGATGGTGGTGGTCGCATAGCTTCGGCGAGGTTCTTGCGGATTTGGGTATTCCATCCAGAGGTTGATGGTTCCCCGGGAATGACTTGCGGAGGCGGCTGCATTTGAGGTGGCGCAATGGTGGTGTAATTCATTGCTGCAGGGTCATAACCTCTCACTGGTAATGCTTGCGTGGCGTTATTAGCCATGGCGAGGCTGGCGGCGACGTGGCGAAGCAAACGCTACCATTCGAACGCAGCTGCTCCGAAGCAGCGGCGGCCCAGCGGAGCAGCGTCTCCGCCGCGAAGGTGCTAGGCTTAGCTCCCTGCCTCGGGCGTTGAGCAGTTAAGCTGGCGAGAAAGTGGCAATTCCGGACTCACCGGCCCACCATTGGTGTCAGTCGTTGCAGGGACTCGAGGTAAACCCGCTGATGGTAAACTCTTAACGATTTGAAGCAGGAATTCGGTAATACTGGGAATTAAAGGCAGAGCCCATGTAGCGTTCGTCCGCTCGCGGTGAACGCTAGCAGCGCCCCCAAATTACAGGACGCTACTCTGTGTGTTGTATCGGCGCTTTTAGTTGGCCGTACGAAAGGGCGACCGCAACATCTGTGGCGACATATGGATTAAAAAAACACAATTCAGGCTTTTTTTAACTCCCAAGCCAAAACTAGCCAAGTCGCATCGTGATTTTAACCAGTTTCTTTGCTGCGGCAGCTTCGCTGTACTCCCCACCGTTGGTATTCCCACCTTGAATACTTTTACCTTGTATGGCCGTCATGGTGAGTACCGGCCTCCTTTCAGCCCTGTACTGCCAATTGGATTGGAAAACATTTATTGTCAGCGATGAGCGATTTGTGGGCGCTACACTTAGATGGCCTCAAGTGCGTGGCTTTTGGCGACCTTTTGAGCCCACTCAGAATCCCGTACTGCCAAACATATTTTTACGGATACACACGTGTAAACAGTCAAGCCAAGTCGATCCGCTTCATGGCGTTGCCATGCCAACAAAGCAACGGTACTCATCAGGCTTAGTGACTGCGCGGCGACCGTTGAAAATAAAAAAAACAAGCCGAATTATTCACTAGTTATTTGAGCGCCCAAAAACGCAGTAACGAAGACAAATTCACTCTGAAGCCGGCGGCCTGGACGCCATCTTGTCAACGCTGATTACGTGAGGGCTGGGCACGATAAACTCAAGTTGCGGCGTACGCTGGTCGATTGTACGAAAAAGCTCGGTCTCGGGTATCCTATGCGCGTCACGATATTTTTGCAGTGTGCTATCCTCCGCTCATTTCCACTAAAGCATTTAAGTGGAAAGGATAGAGCCTATAAAACCGAAGCGACACCATCAGATGTGACATATGAAGCTGCAAAACACGCAGATGAATACAAAAAGAGGTTTGTGAATCACTTCAGTCTGATGACAGAAATAGGCCACTCTTGATCAGGCTTAGATTTTCTACATTTCTTTGCTTATTGCAAACAGGGTTGCTACTCGATAGTAGTTGCCCAATTACAGCATTACTAGTTTTGAATGAATACTGTTCTACAGCACACCTGCAGAAGCAAGGTGAGGTCAAATATGGAAGTGAAGTGCCATGCTGTAACTGGATAATTGTAGGGACTGTATTCTTGGGGGCACATTGGACCACTTAAGTGCGATGAGGCGATAGCTTATATAAAATTACGAGGGACTTTGGCGACTAAAGTAGTGAAAGCCGAAAGCCTGAGAAGTCTCATCTTGTCTAGCCTTCCTGTCATCTGCAGTCCCACACTTGAACGCGTGCCAAAAAGTAGTGAAAGGCGAAAGCCTGAGATGTCTCATCTTGTCTAGCATTCCTGACATCGGCAATCCCACACTTGAACGCCTCCCAAGAAACGCCACGCGACAGCAGTAGTGGCAACGTCCAAACGCACTCTTGTCAGAGAAAGTGTGACAGATACTGCACCTTTCCTCCAGAAGTAGCGCTCCTGCAATCTGCTATCCCACACTTAAACGCGCGCCAATGTAAGCCACGCGACAGCCGCCGCAAAAGCGGGACACTGACAGTATGAGCCATTAAAGAACTTTGCCTTAACTACAAATGGTTTACAAGAAGGAAAAGGCGCACTATCTGTCACCTTTCTCGGGAAGTGTGCTTGGACGGTACGCCTTCCCTCCTGTCGCGTGGCGTTGCTTCGCGCGTGTTCAAATGGGGCATTGCAGTTGGCAGCCGGGTGGTCGACATTACTCCGCAGCCCTTCACTACGGTTCCTCTTTCTCTCTTTTCACTTTCAAACCCACTTTCCTCCATTCCTTAACGGCGCGGTTGAGGTGTCCCCAGAAAACAAGTGAGACAGTTACCGCGCCTTTCCCTTCCTATAAATCAATGAGTTGCAGTTGGCAGGAACGCATCCTGCCTCGGCCAATCAGAACGCCCCAAACGCGAACACAGTTTTTCAGCGACAGCATGAGCCATTAAAGGCTTTCGCCTGCCCTGCCGGGGTGGTGCAGTGTAAGACGCCCGACTAGTGTGCCGGAGTACCCGGATTCGAACTCGACCTCGGCGTCTGCGTTTCGATGGAGGCGAAACGATGAGGCGTAGGTGTGCTGTGCGATGTAAGCGCACGTTCAAGATCCCCAGGTGGTCGAAATTATTCCGTAGCCCTCCACTACGGCTCCTCCCTCTCTCTATTCACTTTCACTCCCACCATCCTCGCTTCCCTTACGGCGCGGTTGTGGTGTCCACAGAAAACAAGTGAGACAGTTACCGCGCCTTTCCCTTCCTATAAATCAATCAAAGGCTTTCGCCTTAATAAAGCGCGACGATTGCTGAGTCTTTTGCATGATTTTTACTGAATTGTGGCTTACTACTTACAGACAGCTCCTGTTAAAAGATTTGCCAACCTCACATTAGAGATTTATTGTTGTTGTGGCTGTAGAGAAAAGGAAAACGCACGGGCCTGCTACTGGCTCGGTAGCGGAGCCACCTCCGCTGCCGTGTGGTGAACTCTTTTATTGCGCCCCAAAACAGGGGACTAGTCAAAGGACCGGTTGCGCTGACTTAGAGGAGGTCGACGGGGATCCTTTGGGATGCCGTGGCCTCCACCGCGCGCTGGATAAGCCAGCGTTAGTCTGCTGGCTTGGAAGTGCACAGGAGATACTCCCGCGTCTCTGGGGTGTTTCAGTTGTATGTGTTGTAATGTGTACAAGTCCACACCATGTGTATGAGTGCGGCCGGTGCTGAGCAGTGTTTACACATGGGTGGTACCTGATCCGGAAAGATCCTGCTGTATAAGAGGGGGTGTGGGAAGCTGCCAGTTTGTAGTTTCCGCCATTGGACGGCCTCGCATCTTGTTAGATCGCGGTGTGCGGGAGGAAATATACACTTTTGGAGTCGGTAGTTCTGGAGTATATCCGTGTAAGTGGTGAGTATTGAATCGCGTGAGATATTAGTGCCAGCGGAAGCAGGGTGGCTGATCATACTCTCGGCTTGGCAGCTGAGATCTCGAGCGAGAGTGTGTGCCTGGGAGTTTCCACATCTTGCTAAGAGAGATGTGGAAGAGGGTGCTGTAGAACGTAGAATGTGTAACGCCTGGCAAGAGATACGGCCAGCATCGTAATTGCGAGTAGCCTGTTGAGAGTCACTGATGACGACTTTGGTATTAGGGTCGCCTAGCGCTAGCGCAATGGCAACCTCCTCAGCTGCGGTGACTGTTTCTGCATTGCGAATGCTGCAGGCTTTGTACCAGTTGCGGTGAGGGGCGAGAGCTACCGCCACCATCGCTGGCCTCGATGGATGGTAAGAGGCGTCCGTATACGTGACGTCCGGACGTCCGCTGAAGCGTTTCTCGAATTGACGAGCCCGGTTGGCCCGTCTCTCGGCGTGGTGTTCCGGGTGCATCCATTTGGGAATGGGAGAAATGCAGAGATTTAGGCGATATTGCCTTTTAAGTACGAGAAATGCGGAGATTTAGGCGATATTGCCTTTTAAGTACAGTGTAACTTGGGGCCGATCACGGCGGGGAGATCCCAACTTGCTGCAGTACCGCTCGGCCAGCGTGTGTGAGTGAGAGCCGCTCATACTGGGCGGTGAGGGTTGCGTCGATCAGTTCGCTCACGGTATTGGAGATTCCGAGAGCCATGAGCTTATGGGTAGCTGTGGACATCGGAAGACCTAGGGCCGTCTTGTATGCTTTTCGAAGTGACGCCTCTAGCCGTTCGCTTTAGGCACGAGTGAGACGTAAGTAGGGTCCGGAGTAGGTGATGCGGGAGCAGATGAAAGCTTGAACGAGGCGCAGGAGGTTGGACTCTCGCATGCCATGATGCTTGTTGGAGATTCGCTTAAGGAGGCGTCTGATCTGTACAACCGACTGGTCGATGCGTTGGATCGTGATGTTGTTGCTGCCGTTGGCCTGTAGATGTAAGCCAAAGATCCTGATGTTGTGTGTTCGAGGAATCGGGTTTCCTTGCACCTGGAGGTTGATGTCAGGAAGTATCTTTGAAGGAAGTCGTCCCGGAGAAGGGATGATCATATACTCGGACTTCGTCGCCGAGCAAGTGAAGCAACTGTACTTAGATAATCTCCAATCCGTTCGATCGCGGTCTGTAAAGTCTCTTTAATCTGGCCGTCACTGCCGCGCGTGATCCAAAGTACGAGGTCGTCAACATAAATGCTGTGATGCAGGTGGTGGATTTCGGCCAGTAGCTTCGGCAGGCCTATCAGTGCGATGTTAAGAAGCATCGGCTAAAGTACGGTGCCTTGCGGCGTGCCACGGTTTCCCGGAGAGATGATGGAAGGATCTCCAGTGCACGCTTTAAGTTGCACTGTGCGGTCGGTGAGAAAGTTTCGGATGTACGCATACATGCGATGTCCAACACCGAGAGCTTGAAGTTGGCGAAGAATCGCTTCATGGAGGACGTTGTCGAATACCTTGGCAACATCGAGGCCGACGATGACTTTCGTGTCTAGTGTGCGTCTCATGACTACCTGATGATGGAGAAAAAGCATAATGTCCGGAGCCGCCAAAGATGGTTGCTAATTGCTTTATAGGAAAGGAAAGACGCGGTAACTGTCCCACTTGTTTTCTGTGGAGACCTTAACCGCGCCTTAAGGGAAAGGGGGAAGTTGGGAGTGAAAGTGGACAGAGAGAAAGAGGAGCCATAGTGGAGGGCTGCGGAGTTATTTGGACCACCTGGGGATCTTTAACGTGCGCTGACATCGAGGGGCTAGGGCAGGTAGGTCACCGTCGCTTGCGGCGGGGGCCAGCCTGCTACCGAATTTTTATCTGTTGTAGGCCGTCATTGCACCCGCCACCGCTTCGGAGGTGGACGACAGCTGTTGTTGCGGCGCGCGTCTTTCTCTCCCTCTTCCTTTTTTTCTTCTTTATTTTTTCTTCTGTCTGCACAAGGCAGCGGAGGGGGCTCAGCTACAGAGCCAGTATCAGGCCCGTGCATTTTCTTTTTCTTCTTCCGGCAACCAAACCAACAACAAAACTGACATCGCACAGCACACTGACGCCTCTTCGTTTCGCCGCCATCGAAACGCAGCCGCCGAGGTCGGGTTCGCGCCCTGGTACTCCGGCGCAGTAATCGGGCGTCTTACCACTGCACCATCCCGGCGGGGCCACCTGATTTATTTATAGGAAGGGAAAGGCGCGATAACTGTCTCACTTGATTGCTGTGGACACCGCAACCGCGCCGTAAGGGAAGGGAGGAAGATGGGAGGGAAAGTGGTTGGTTGGTTGGTTGGTTGGTTTGTGGGGTTTAACGTCCCAAAGCGACTTAGGCTATGAGAGACGCCGTAGTGGAGGACTCCGGAAATTTCGACCACCTGGGGAGGGAAAGTGGGAAGAGAGAAGTATCCGTAGTGGAGGGCTATGGAGTAAATTTTGACCACCTGGGAATCTTTAACGTGCGCTGACATCACACAGCACACGGACGCCTCTTCATTTCACCGAGGGGCCACCTCCGCTGCCTTGTGTGGACAGAAGAGTGACTACCATGTCAATAGCAGAGGCGGATTCACGGCCGTTGACGAAGAAAAGGGAGGAGAAGCCGGTGTGGCCACAACCACACAACCTCTAAGGAGGGAGGAGGTGGTAAAGGGTAGCAGTGCCTGGCCCTACGGGGCTGGGACGGAAGGTCAACATCACTTGCGGCGGTGGCTAGCAAGCCACCGAATTTTATTGCACCCGCCACTAGTTGGTGGTGGAGGACGGCGAGGCCACCTCCGCTGCTTTGTGCGGACAAAAGAGAAAATTGAGAAGAACGGAAAAAAATTGCTCAGACTTAGCTTGGTTAAGCCTGGTCAGATGCGAAGCATATTGATTGCAAAACTAGGCTTTCCATGGTTACACTTGGCTAAACTTTGTTGTTGTTGTTGTTGTTGTTATGAACTTATTTTTCCACCGATGTAGGAGGCCCCCTACTCCCCACCCCCGGCACGCAGGCCTATGGGACGGAGGCCTGGGCCTCCGCGACTAAAGACAGGCGAAGTGACAGTGTTTCTTCGCGGCTTCAGCCGCCAGGCGGACAGCTTGCTGCTGGTTGGCGGGGGACTCGCTCCGTAGTAGCAGTTCCCAGGCTTCTCTACTATTTATGTTTTCCTTGGCGCCAGGGGAATCAAGGCATTGCCAGATTATGTGATCCAGAGTACCCCTTTCTCCGCAGGTTTCGCATTTATCGTCCGCCTTTTCCTCCACTTGCGTGTGGAAAAGCCAGACGGGACTTGGGAAATTCCCAGCTTGCAGGCGCCGCCAAGCGACGGCCTCCTTGTTAGTTAGCGTTCTGTCCGGTGGTGGCAGGGACTTTCTGCTAAGTCTGTAGTGTTCTAAAATTTCCTTATATGTTTGCAGCCTCTCGTCCATTCCATCGCAATCAGGCGGCTCTACGGCTGCCCGGAAGTAGAGAGCTCGGACTAGCTCGTGCGCCGCCTCGTTGCCGGGGACGGACTCGTGCGCGGGGGTCCAAATAATTCGAAACTTTCTTTCAAGTTTTCCTTTCTCTAAAATTTTGGCTGCCTCCGTCGAGACCCTCCCTTTTCCAAAGTTCCAGACAGCTGTTTTGCTGTCACTAATAACTATGCTGGCTTCCGTTCCAACACAAGCGAGCGCTATTGCAACTTCTTCAGCCGTGTCTACATTTCGGCTTCTAACGGACGCGGCGGAGGCGGGCACGCCGCGGCCGTTGACGACCACAGCCACCGCCGCTTCCGACTTCCCGCTAGCCGCGTCCACGTAGGCGACCTCCCCCGGCTTCATTTTCTCCGCTTTCTTTGCGAGCGTCTCGGCCCTCTTTTGTCTCCTCTCCTTGTTGTACGTAGGGTGCATGTTTTTAGGTAGGGGGGGGGCACTATTATATATTCGCGACACTTTCGTGGAATGTCTACTTTGTGGCTTTTTCCTCTATCTGACTGCAGTCCCACCCAGCCGAGGATGGTTCTGCCCGTGGTGGTTCTGCTTAATCTTTGTAGCTGCGCCATGCGCACAGCCTCCGCTAGGTTCTCCGAAATTTGGACGATAATTCCATCCGCGCGCTCACCAAATACATGAGAATCGTATGGGACAGAGGCTGCCTCCCACAACAGTAGAAGACGGCAAACGTAATTTTGATACCGAAGCCAGGCAAACCCCCTAAACTAGAGAACTTACGACCAATCTCTCTAACATCCTGTATAGGGAAATTGATGGAGCGGGTAGTCCAAACGCGACTAACGTGTTTCATGGAGCTTAACGACCTGTGGCCGCACGAAATGGTTGGGTTCCAGCCCGGCCTGTGCACACAGTACGTAATGCTCCGCTTGAGACACGACATCATAGAAAGCGAAACCAGGGACGCGAGGGTACTACTAAGTCTAGACCTGACAAAGGGGTTCGATAACGTAAAACACGCGGCAATTCTTTCTGGCCTCCAAGAATTGGGGGGGCGGAAAAACGTACGACTACGTAAAAGACTTCCTGTCGGGTAGAACGATAAAGATAAAGTTTCAGGACATTGAATCCTCCACCGTCAAACTAGGAAGCAGAGGTACGCCACAGAGTTCGGTGCTGTCCCCGTTCCTCTTTAATGTTGCCATGCGAAACCTCCCGGCAGAACTGAGGAAAGTGGAAAACTTGAAATTCAGCATGTACGCGGACGACGTCAACCTGTGGGTTACCCAGGGGAGTGACGCGAGCATCGAGGAGCGCTTGCAAGCGGCGGCGGACACCGTGGTGTCCTACGCGGCCGAAAGGGGCCTCTCGTGCTCTCCACAAAAATCGGAACTGTTTATCTACAACCCGAAGGCGCTCAGGTGTAAACGCCAGATAAACATCAGCGTAACAGTAGACGGCCAAATAGTGCCAAAAGTCGAACAAATTAGGATCTTGGGGCTGTTTCTACAAGCAGATGGGTACAACGATACATCGATACAAGTCACGGGTCTGTTGAGGAGAATCGCGCTAAAGATCGGGGCCTTAAGGAACGAAGCCTCCTGAAACTAATGCAGGCTTACGTCACTAGCCGCATATGTTACGCCACACCATTCCTAAACATTAGATCAGACGAAAAGCAGAGAATAGACGCACTCATCAGACGATGCGCGAAGAGGGCTCTGGGATTGGCTAAACTTTTCTTCTGTCGTGATGTCAGCGTATCACGTGGTGTGACGTCACCATACCACGTGGTCCGCACGGCATGCAACCGCAGCCGATGGCGCGAGCTGGACCCCTTTCTCTCCTCTGTCGTGACGTCAGCGTATCACGTTGTATGGCGTCACCATACCAGGTGGTCCGCACGGCGTGCAACCGCAGCCGACGGCGCGAGCCGGTCCCCCGTTGTTGTTGTTGAAAACCTTTATTTCCACCCAGAAGAAGCTCCGTTTCGGACTCCCCGGCACGCAGGCCTGATGGAGCCTTACTCAGGAGCCTCGCGAACTAAAGTCTGGGGAATATGCATTGTTGCTTCACGGTCTCAGCCGCCAGGCGGATGGCTTGCTGCTGCTGAGCGGGGTCTTCGCTTCGCAGCAGGGTCTCCCAGGTGTCTCTATCTCTATTTTCTTTAGCTCCTAGGCTGTTGTTGCATTCCCAAATAATATGATCTAGAGTGCCCCATCTCCCACATGTTATGCAAAGTAGATCATTTTCATCTTTTGAAATTGTTGCATATACCCAAAAGGGACTAATATGATTGCGCCCTTGTAGTCTCCTCCATGCAATTGCCTCCCCGTTTCCGAGGGAACGCTCTGGCGGCGGATAGACCCTTCTGCTTAGTTTATAGTGCTCTGTAACCTCTTTATACGAGATTAGGCTATCTTTTATATCCATGCAAGAGGGCTGCTCGGCAGCCGCCCGGTGATAGAGAGCTCGGGCAAACTCGTGAGCAGCCTCATTCCCTGCGATGGATTCATGTGCTGGTACCCATATAAATTCCACGTTGCGCTTAAGTGGCCTCGATTCGAGGACTAGTTTAGCTTCTTCTGATATTCTTCTCTTCCCAAAATTTCTTACCGCATTTTTGCTATCGCATGGTATTAATTTAGCCTTGGTACCGACACAAGCGAGCGCTACTGCCAATTCCTCCGCCGCGTTGGCGTCTCTCGTGCGGCTTGAAGCCGATACTACGGGTGCTCCTGTTCCGTCGACTACTGCGGATACGGCTGCTCCTTGCCGTCCACATGCAGCATCTACGTAGGCCACTTGTTCTGCTGGTTGTTCTCCAATTCTTTTCTCGTAGGCTCTGGCTCTATGCCCGCGCATCTCTTTGTTATATTCCGGGTGCGTATTTTTTGGCATAGGCGGGACGCGTATCCTGGCTCTTATCTCTTCCGGGATATCCACTGTCTTATGAGCAGTGTCTCTCCTCTGTCGTGACGTCAGCGTATCACGTGGTGTGACGTAGCAATCCACATTCTTTGCACGGCGTGTAACCGTCACGAAGGGCTGTGGTTTACCTCTAGCAATATGCTTCGCATAAAAGAGGAGAGAAAAACGCGCGCCGTAACAACAGCCGTGCAGTGCAGGTTGACCGCCGCAAGCCTAATTACGAGCCGCACGTTGCGTCAACGCCATAAGTGGGTAAGGTGCCTCATTTGTCTCCTGGAGGAGGGGGTGGGGAGGCACTTGTATTGTAGCACCACCGCTCGGTAACTCGCAAAGAAGACAAGCGTTGCTCGAAAGTGCGTGCTGACAAAGAAGGCGACGGATAAAGAAGACGACGCAAGAGCCTCGCTACCAATTTTACTATTGAATGACCATGGAAAGGCTTTTGATCTTGACAATATTCGGCCGATTGCTATCACATCAAATTTAGTTAAGCTAATAGACCGGTTAGTCTACTGTCGTCCACGGATCATGTTTTATTCGTTCATGGCTTTAGCACAGCTCAGATTCCATTCCGACGGGGATGCTCAATTTGGAGCGCGCCCCTAGACTTGGAGAGCAGTATTAGTGTTGCCATGAGGCAAAAAGAGGTTTCAGCTCTGGGTATACTTTCGATGTTGCGAAACGTACGACAACGTAGAATACATTTCGCTTCGTAAACTAGCTCGTCTATACCCTCTGTTGTAGATCTTTGCGTAGAGAAGAAAATTTTAAAAGGATAGATCATTCTTTTGCACGAAGGATTCGTTAAATTCCAACACTTACCCCCAGTCAAGAGGTGCACCACAAGGCTCAGTCCTCTCGCATTTATTCTTTAATATACTATTGCGTGATATTCCTCTCCACTCTGCCGCCAAAGTTCAAGTGCATACAGACGATATTGCTTTTATTGCTTCTGCCACAAATATTCACAACCTATATCATTTGTAGCAAGATTATCTAAATGCTCTCGAAGTCTGGCTGGACAGCCTATAGGATTAGCTTTATATGTCAACAAAGGTGCCGTACACGTATTGCCACAGAGAACTCCTGTTGCCATTTCTTTCTCATAACATTCTGTCCTAATCCCGAACTTTGGTTGTATTAAATAATTGGGTTTAATATGCGACCCACAGTAATATGCGACCAAAGTTCCCAACTGAAGGCCCCAAAAAGTCTTGTGTTTGAAGGTTAACGCGCCTTTAGCCGGCTGATGAGAATCAGCAACAAATATGGAATGCTTGTGGTGAGACACTGCTGTTCTTTATAAGACCTACGTACTGACAATAGTTGAATTCGGGTCCGTTCTTTTTTCTAGGCGCACAAGGTACAAGCTTGAACCCCTGTTTGCTTTGGAACGATGAGCTCTGCGCCTTTGGTTAGGTCTGTAGAAATCAGTCGTAATCTAAATTTCCGGTTTCAACTTCTCACTGTGCGAGCATTTTTAAGGTCTTCGGAGCCTGTCTGTGGATTGGCTAACGCCATGTTTACTTCGATCCCATCACACTTATCTCGCAATATTTAGCGGAGGTATAAGCTCTCTGAGGTTGTGTTTACTAATTCCCTGCTGTCGACACTTTCCGTATCAAAAAACTTCTCAAGTACAAGTTAACCACTGGTGGCCTGATACTAAAGTCTCATTTGCTGACACCTTCCCATGGAGGGCTAAGAATTTGTCAGCCAATGTATTATATACCCTTATAGAGGAGTATCTAGAGACTTTTTCGAGCCATATTGCGATTTTTACACATGCCTCCCAGCAGAACGGAAAAGCACCTCTTGACTGGCGGTATTCATTTCCGGTCCCTAACTATACGCCCATTTTTTTGCTGAGTTTCTGGCCTTTGAGTTGTCCTTGAGAAAGCTTCCTAGTAATATTTCCAAGGTTATATTTCTGTCTGACAGCCTATCCGTGTTGGCAGTGCTCGCAAATTCGAGGCATACTCTGCTTTTCCGTCCTTGTTATTTTGCGATTCCTCCAAACATTACAAAAGTGCGTATTCCCTGTGCCCCTGGCCACTATGACATTACATTTAATGAAAGGGCGTATTTTATTGCCAAAGTCCCTCCTTGGTGGAGCTCATGTTCAGTGTATACCTAGTACCGTTGACCTACCTTTAGCATGATTTCAAAATTTCCAACGTCTCTATTACCTGAATAAAAAGCCTCTCCTTTCCGCATCGCGGATTACCAACGCCTGAAACTGCCTTGGCGTGGACGCATGTGTAGTTCTATGAATCTCTTACACTCTAGACTACTGAAACAATCTATTTTTGTCGTTCGGGTCTACCCGCTACTAACCTCCCTGAGTCTTGTTGAAAAATTGAATCCATAGATCTCCTCCTCTGTCCGCGATTCGCATCTATCCGTAAAATTTAGCTAGCGACTGCCCTCTCGAGATGAGGCCCCCCTCTAAGCCTTACAGTTATCCTTTCTTTCGGTGTAGGTGTCACGAGATATGACTCGAAACCAGTGTACAATTCTATTCATAACTACATAATTTAATCAGGCAGATTTCTATGCTAGGAGAAACTTAGATTGCTTTTTATTTTCCTTTCTATTTTTTCGAAATTCTAGGTAAACGCCCATATTTATCTAAATGGTCCTTGACCATATATATTAAGTATCTACAATTGTACCCTGGCTAATCCCCCGTCGTAGGTATGTGCCATTTTGACTGAGGTCGTTATCATTATTTGAGCGCCCGACCGGAACTCCGACCTGAAATAGAACTTACTCTTACAATACACATATCGGGCGAGTGAAAGTTTGAGCTCATTTTTCTTCGATCTGTGTACCGTGGACAGTTCGCAAATTTTGCCGGATTGTGGACAACCGGGCCTTCTACCAACGTTTGCTGAAATGGGCTCCTCATGAATATAAGATTCAGTAATTGAACCTTGTTACGAGATAAAAATTGTTCGGTGATATGTTTCCATTTAAGATCATCAATTTTCTCCTGTGATGTGAACGTTGTGACTGTAGTTCAGCATGATAAAAATATATGATAATTTGTGCTTCAGTTTTGACAAACAGCTTTTTTTACACTTGCCTGGACGCGTTACGTGCAGCTCCGAAGGTAATCCATGCCAGTTGAATCTCTAGTTGCTAAGATCTTAGAGCAATGTACTCTCTTGGATCACCGCGCACCTGGATGAATATCATACTTTTGCCGTATGCACAGCTTTCTTCCTTACGTATATGACTGCGTCTGATTAAATGAAATAAAATAATGTGCTTTGTCGTTCTGGCCATTGTGTCATATGCTAGCAAAGCCTGAAGAGTGCTTAGAAAGCGTTACTACAGTCTTAAACATTAGGAAGGTTTAGGTTCCAGTCCCCCACCGCTTTGTGTGTGATATGTTGTGCATATGCATTCTCCAAGCGTTAGTCTAAAGATTAACTGAATCTTACGTGCATGCCCATCATGTTTTACTGTGTCATACAAACCGCGAATATAAAGCGGAATACATCAAATACAGGCGCCAAGAGAACTGTCCGTTTCTCCATGGAAACTGCCGTCAGTCCAACAAGGTCCAACAAGGAATGTCGAGCTAAATCTTCAAATTTTATTTACACCACAATTCACATTAAAACCGTAATACGCTTTCGGCATTCAAAATGCGAGATTCCATCGAGGGGCGGAAAGCATTTCTCAGGTTCCGCTCTCCCAGCAATTGTTCCAGAAATATCGCATTTACAAGCTAGAATATGGTCTCACATAAAAAAGAGGTGTGTAGCTTTTGCGCTTTTAACTATCAGATTTAATACTTCGACAAGGATATGAGTGAATCTGCGCTCGATAATATAGTATCTGAACGTCTTTCAGATTTTCAATAGCAAAAAAACAAATAGCCCTACCTCCTCCAAGTGGTAAAATCCTTCGTCGTTAGTCGTGGTTCCTATGCTGAACCATTTGTCAAAGTAATTTAAAGCGGCAAAAACGGTGGATGGGAGTATCAGATGATGCACAAAGAAAGTCCTAGGGTTGCCCATAAGTACACCCCCTAATCGTCTGCCAGAGCTAGGCGTTCACAGTACCGGTATTAAATTACGAAAGCAGTAATAATGAGCCAAACTGAACAATTAGGTGGGCCTACCACCGGCGGTGCCTATCTAGACACTCCATCTGAGTAACGACAACAGAGCAAACGCCGAAGTCATACTTTAAGAACGATATACTTCTACCACCATCCGGGAATATGCAAGCTACGCACTACTCACAGCGCCGGGCCAAACGGCCAAAAGCACGTAATAAGCCTTTCTACTGCGGAGACGAAGACGTGGTCGACGTGCGTGCCGGTATGGCAACAACACAGACACCATGACCCTCGTGGGTGTGAAAAAATTATCAAAATAAGAGCTTTTATGCTGTTATGTAAACTAAAACCTGGAAAAGATGCCGCCCGAGCACTGGCTTGTGTAGGCACAGAAGTCGGGCATATGATCGGCGGTTCCAAAGTTCCCACACTAAATTTTAGCAGTGCTCGGGTCTCCCACTTGAACAAAACTGTCATAATCTAACGTTATAAAATTAGGCTTGTCTCGATACCACTGCATGCATCTTAGCCGGGTAATATGCCGGTAGCAAGATAGAGCTCACCCGAGGCTTTCCTGTCCAGGCGTACCCGATTGAGGCAGTCTTCACGGAATGGGATCGCACGGTAGCATAAACATTGAACAGGAGTATTTTTTACAAAGAGCTATGCTTCCTCTATCAGATAGTTCCTTAACCACAAACTAAGCCGTCAGCTAGAGCAGTAAACAATTTACACGTTTCCAAAATCGACTTGTACCCATCTGCGTACTTCCAATTTATGGCCTCTTGAAATTGATTCCCCTGGAAAGGAGAACCACAACTAATCCGAGTGGCCGAAGCGGCGTCCATAGCAAATACTTTTCGGCCATCGTCTAGGCGGGCAGTTGTCTAGCTACCCTGTTGTTGCTGGAAATAAAAGTTTTCTTATCCTATGTGGCTTCTTTATGAGCCACGCTCCTGGCAAACGGAAGTGCTCTATTAGATACTCACCTCATATCTATATCGAGAGGAATTTGATGACAGAATGACGCATGCTTCAAACATGCTTGAATAATCCACCAGTAAAGTTTTCCAGCCAGCCCCTTCCGTTTTGCAACTTCCCCTACCAACGAGCCCAGCACAAACATTCATACCAAGGTACCATCATTATTATAACGAATTCACAAAATTGTGCATAATGTTTATTAACGACGGCATTGGACATTTAAACACTAAAGCCAAAGTTACATCAGCAGCGTTCCTGGTAACTTCTAACGCACTCGGCCGTTACGAAAAATCAGTCTTCCTCAATACACTTCCTCTTAGTCGTGGGATGCCAGGAAACAATAATGCCAGCGTTCCTCTATATTTTTCACATCTCTTCACTGCTTTGTCCTAAGCTAGAACTCCAGTGTTTCCATAATGCACGTTTCTTCACAATGCGCCTCAAACGAGGTGGTTCGATTCCTGGGCATCTTGACAGCAGTGATTGGGAATCCACACACAGCGATAGCAATTGAAGATTTAGCCTTGGTATAAAGTTCACAATACTTCACTTACAGTTCAAGCTCAGGCGCTCCACTACTCAGGCCGGAGACTCAGGTTTGATCACAGAAGTGGCGAGCCCATTTAGATGAAGGTGAAACGCCACTCCAGATACTGTATCATACTGTGATACTGTGTATAAGTCCTCGCCGAAATTATTTGTAGTTGTTAACTATATGGCATCGCTTATATCACATGCTACTGCTGTGCGTTAAACCTCACAAAGCTAAGCCTTTCAAAGCGCTAATCATACTCAGCCAGATACTTGCTAAATGACAGCGCGTGCGCCGGAAGCTACCTAGTGCAAAACAGCCAGGACTGTACTTCTCTGGTTATTTAAAAGCACAGCGAATAATAAACGTCACAGTTACAGCGGACGCTATTTTTTTAAAACGTCATTTAATACATAAACACGTAATTAAAATACTTCGGGCTTGTTTAGATAGCCCCATCTGTGTTGACCGGATGGACATTCCTAGCAGGATGGCCTTGACGCTACTTTCCGGTGTCGCTTTGATTAGCGACCAATCACGTAGCCGCGGTGCCTGCGTAGATAGAAAACAATTTAAATTGCTTGAAACAAAAGGAAAACGTTCTTAATGCATATTTAGATGCGACAGCAATAATCATTATCATAGGCTGGACGTGGTGCCCGACCTCGAACAAGACGAACGGTCTTTGAGGCCGACAAACATGAAGCGATTTTCCAGCGCAGAACCTTCCGAGCAGCCGCCAGGCAGCGTGTCGCCAGCCGCTGGCAGCCCTTCGTCGTCGATCTAGCCGGGTGCAGCGGAGGTGGCTCAGCTACAGAGCCAGTAGGGGCCCGTGCATTTCATTTCCTTCCTGCAGCCACACCAATAATTAGAAAAGGTGTCAAATCCGCCCCAGGCCTCATTTCACCCGCCAGTTTCGGTGGTGGACGACGGCTGTTGTTGCGGCGCGCGTCTTTCTCTCCCCTCTTCTTTTTCCTTCTCTATTTTCTCTTCTGTCCGCACGAGGCAGCGGAGGTTTATGTTCGCCGGCTGTCAAGCGGTCGGCCGCTTCACAGAGCCGGCCAAATCCGTCCGATGGCAGCACTAGCTGCGCCTCCTCCGCTCCGCACCGGCTGCAGCTCCAAGTCGTGCCAGAGAAGTGCAATTATGTTGTTCTCGCAAATAAGCCGAATGCCAGCACTCAAGTCATTTTGAGAATCGCTGAGCCATACCGAGTGCCTGGTAGAAGCGGCAGCCGCGATACAAGCGTGCGCTCCGTGGCCGTAGCGGCACTGCTGCTCCGGTTCGCTTGCACGTCACTAATAGTGCAGTCGAAATATATCATATTTAGCTTTTATTATAGAAGAATGGGATTTTGGGTTAGGCAGTTTCATGCATAGGCCATTTACGACAGCACTGCGGAATTCGTTAGCACCTTTTCACGGGTCATTGATGGCAAACAAAATAGGTCTAGCGACAAATAGGAAACAGCGCCCTGCTAGAGCGCTGTTGACCGCCGCGATAGCTGGCGGCAACGCTTTGGTAAGGTCACGTAATGCCGCGCTGTTAGCGTTGCGATTTTGCCTTCTTTGATGATGCTGTGTCAGCAGGACCTTTTTTTGACGTTCCGTTCTAGAACACTGGCTCAAACCCTACTGCTTAAGAGGAGACGCGCCTGCGGTAATCTGCTGCTGCGGCACCGGACGTACTCGACGGCTACATACAAACGCTGTCGGGAGCCATTTTAGGAACTGCCTATTTTATGCGCTGCTTTTTAAATGTGATTTAGGGTGAAATTGCGTTGCTGATGCGGACCAGCTCTTGCGTTTTTCTCACTAGGGTGCTGAAGCGCCTGACGCCAGTCGTCAATGTTTCGCTGCATTGGTACAACACGGCAAATGCGTTGGTATTCGCAGTGAAAGTTCGCTCCATGTGGGTGGCCCTCTTTATATGGATCGTTAGACGCAAAATACCTTCCCCGAAGACTCGTCGGCAAGGTCCCGCATGTGACACTGAACAGCAGAATTGCCTGATGCATAGTAGTTATCTTCAGAGCTATCGTGTGCATTGGACAATATGCCCAACGAAACTAATACCATTTGTAACGTCAAGAGTTGATTTTAAATGTGTATGAGCGTAATATGTGTAAAAAATGCTTATCGCCGTCATACTAATTATCCTAGCTAATTAATGATGATCAACGCATATCATATTTCATTATTATGAATTAAATGACAGAAATGATAGTGAATAATTAGTGTAACAGCGAGGACATCAATTGAAAAGATAACTTAGTGCCATAGTCGCGTGACAAGATGAAGTGAAACGCAAAATACGAAAGCCTTATATGGTTTATGGCGTTAAACGTCACAAAGCCGCTCATGTTGTGATAGACGCCTTGGTGGAGCACTCCGGAAAATTATACAACTTTGGTATTTTTAATTTGCACTGACATTGCGCAGCACACGGATGCCCTGGTTTTCGCCACCACGGAAAAGCGGCTGCCAAGACGCTTAATCTGAGGCCAAAGGGTGCCAGCATAACTTGTACGCAAAGGCTGTCCGTAAATTGTGTTCACGAAGAGTGGTCCGTGCCACATATTCGCATGAATAGGAGAGGAGACGCCTAGAGTGGCCGAACAGTGAAGATAGGCGAAAGCGTGCCAATAATAATAATTGGTTCACAGGAAAGCGAAGGGGCGGTATCTGTCACACGTGTTCTGTGTCGTAGGGGAAGAGAGTTGGGAGTGAATTTGGAGAATAGCCGCAATGAAGGGCAGCAGAGTAATTTCGACCTTTGGGGATCTTTATGGTTTCGGGTTTTTTCTGCACTCGTCACACCTTTTCTTTCCGCAATAGCCATCGTACTGCATTTTGTACTGGCACATCCCAGTCGGAAAAAACTACAGAATTTTTTTTTGATGTTACGACAGAAATTCTGTGCGGTATATGACGGAAAACCTGTTGTGACAACAGAACATTCTGTAGTAACATCAGAAATATCTGTAGTTACAACAAGAAAGTGCCAAAGAACTACAGACAACAGAAATATAATACAGAAAAACCACAGAACTACAGAAAAGTACCACAGAACTACAGAAAAATCGGATGGTTACGACAGAACTACAGGATATTTTGTCGTATTTTTGACACAGGTCTGTAGTTTTTTCGACTGGGATATGCAAGCGTTCTCGCGATAGCCTCAAGCCGCTAAGCGTCAAATTGCCTCTTATACAATCACCCACTACCCTCAATCTCCCTACTCTTCTCTACAATTTTCAGCTTTCTCACCTTATATTGGCAGGTAGTACTGACCAGACGGCGGTTCTTCTGCTTCCCGCAAACGATTAATCTTCCCTTACAATGTTGGATGTGATAGCGCTTACGGCTTCCACCGGATAGCACAACACAGTGCCATTCAGCCTACGTCAGAGACGTATTTGTACATATTGACTACTCAAAGTTGCAGCAGGTGAAGTACAGCTTGTGATCGCGACTTCCCATGTCATTGCGCACCTGGGCCAATCCATTACAGTTATAGGAGGGCCACCGCATACGCTGATAACGCTAAAGCCAGTAATGGGTGCTGAAGAGCTCTGAAAAACTAATGAATGCACCTCGGCAACTAGAGAGGGGTTTAGCGTACAAACGCGATGGAGCTCATATTTCTCCATTCATATAGAACGTCTGGCACAAAATATTTTTGCGTAGCTTGCCTCGAAGAGTTCCAAAAGAGCTAAACAATTCTCAACATATGGATGGCCCCTCCGATATCTCATGTAGCCCAAGCATTTTCTGGGGAGCACTTAGGTCATCTTATGTGTAGCAAGGCGAAAGCATTTTGGCCGCCCTGTTGAGATCCTCGCGGCGCCCTGATACCTCGAGAAAGGGAGGTTCTCTCTCTAGAAAGGCGGAAGAGAGGGGAAGGAGGGATATAGGAAGAGAGGGTAGAAAAAGAGAAAATTTTAGGAGAGAGAAACTATTTTTCTCACGGGAGTCTATAATTGTTATAACTATCAAAATATTAGTGGCTATATACCACAACCCCACCAAGATCCCGTGGTATACCGAGTAATGTCGCGTACGCATCTCGCGATACGTTTCTACAGATGTCACTAATGAGTAGTTAAGAGGCTTTCGCCTTAAAAAATTCCATGGATATATTTGCGCACCGTCTTTGCCAAAAGTGGCCAGGCTGCATGCTTTGCATCGTATGCTTCTAAAGACGGCTGAGAAGCAAACCATGCAGCCTGGTTACTTTGGGGAAAGACTGTACATTGTGACAATATGCGCGCCGACTTCACTGCTGGGAAGGGTGACATTTTGCTACATTGTATCGAGCTTTGTGGTGGTTCGTACAGATGGCGCTCGGACTTAACATCTACTAGAAAATTTCACAGTACCGCATGCTTTTTTCACACGCCGCTAGCGCTTACTGGCTGATTTAGATAACGTGACTTTGCGCCGCTATATCACTTGCAAGCGAGCGCGCGGAATGCGCGTCTTCTAAGGTTACCACTTTTTTTCGATGGTTCATCGAAGCAGGTGGAAATATTTGGACACAGTAGACAAAAGCAGTATGCCTGGCTGCTTTGCCTTTCGATGTGGCAACAAACATGAGTCAGGGAAGGCGTTTTCTCTGTATCGCAAGAAAGAAATTGATCGGCAACGCCAGTCATTGTTGCCCCGTGTGGGTTTCATAGAATCGGCCTAGAAAATTTGTGCTATAAAACGCAACCCTTTTCTGCGGGACACGATGCTTCACCGGTTTCACATTTTAAGGCGAAAGCCTTCCTATGCTCATGGACTGAAAATTTGTGCGCGGAAAGTTTGCGCGTGATCTTTGCGTCGCATATGTGCGCTGATGTGTCACTCGCTAATAGCAGACGTGTGAAGAGGAAGATACCGAATGAAAACAATTGATGGTAATATGTTATAAATAAAAGTTATAAACAGACATCGGTAGAGTTAATGACTGACGCTAATGACAAATGATGATGAATAATAATGACTAAAATGACTTGTAATGATCAATATCTCAAACTAAAACTTGTAATTGCTGCAACTGATTGGAAATGAGTACAAAT
>JAJIZL010080093.1:0-13768 GCA_023969395.1 Amblyomma maculatum | reverse complement strand
CAGGCTTTCTCAGCTGAAATCCGGAAAGACTGCAATTCGCTTCTATTAGGTTAGGCTGTCTTGGAGATTGAACTAAGGCACAAGAATCATTTTCAGTCAATCTATAATACAATCTGGCTACCACGACACAACAAAACTGGACAGACTATTACTTCGACAGATGAAGCGACTGCGGGCCCGCACCGCGCTAGGCCAGCCATTAAATCATCGTTCACTCTATCGCCATGTTGTATCGTCTTCTCGCTTGTCGCCACTTAATATTTTGGTTGGAGGTGCGGTGTACATCATCCCCATCCTCACCTTGAAGCGTCGACGCCATCTGTACGCCGGGGCAATTGGTCGAGAGCGCGTGGGTGTCGCTGCGCAGCTTCGCCCCAGCCTTTTCTGCCCAGACCCGACCAGCCGCAACTACCGCCGCCCCGCCCACAGCCCGCATCTGAAGAGAAGGCGTACTGGCAAACTAACCAGAGCTGAGACCAAAGCAAAGACCCGAACGACCCGAAGAAACCAAAAGACACAAACACGCAACCCCAGCCCCGCCTCGATCCATCGGTCTCATGGATGCTTTGGTGGCGGATGGTTGAAGAACTCCAGCGGAGGCGGATCACCCAAGCGTAATCGTGGTCATTGTCATCATGATGAGCACACCATTCTCCTCTTTTCTTGAACATCCTCACCGTCACGTCATAACCGACTTCAATGAACCGATTGGAACGATCGCTCGGTGGCTCCGGGAAGTGTTTCGAAGATTGGCAGTGGTGCGAAAGGATCCCTTGCACTAGGCCAGCAATTAAATCATCGTTCATCCTGTCGCCATGTTGTGCCGTCTTCTTGCTTGATGCCACGTGACAATATTTTACCACGCGCTAGCATTGAGGGTGCATCACAGGAAGCACAGCATCGCCCCCTCGCGACGAGCTTATGCAACCTTTACAAATTTTCTAGTGCGACATTCGACTCCACAGCTGTTGACAATATCGACAAACTAGAATGCATTTGAAATGTGTCCAGTTATAAAGCTATATATGACTATATGACCAGCACACCGTTAAGCCACCAGCGTAAAGTAAATATGTCAGTGTCTGGGGAGCGAACAACACTGCTGGTCGAGACCTTCTTTCGCCCCATTACGACCGCTGTAACGCTTCCGCTTATTGCCGATGCGCACGAAGGATCGTTGGCCCGCGTACCAGGCATTACGTGATGTCCTTCTTCCTGTCCGAGGTACAAGGCTGGCCCAAATAGAAGGAAAGGATTGGCCCAAGAGTGTTCTGACTGTTGCAACTTCTATAACTTACGTCTACATAAGAGCTGATAATAACATTAAACATCAGCGCAGTCATTCGCAGTGCTACTTTAATAAGTGCGGACTAGGCGTGAACACCACGAAGCAGAATTGGGGCGTCGCGTGGCGTTTGGTGTGCGGAAATCCGCACGCCAATGCGACATCGGGTGAATCTGTCAATACAGTTCCCTCCTTGAGAAAGAGCTGGTCCCTAATTTCTTGGTGGCTCCAGCAGCGAATGTCCCTTCATCGGCCAACACGATCGGCGCCCTCTACGTATAGGTCGCTTCGTGGTCAGACTCCACGAAAAGCAAAAATGCACACGATATTGGGGCCACCAGTAAGTGGCGACAAAACCTCCATAGAATACATTCGGGGGTTCATAAAGACGCAGTTGGCAGCCAAATTCTCCACACGTCTACGTGCGATCAACTGTTCAAACACTTCGTAGCTTCGATATACACTCCCGCCTTTTCTCCTTTTAGAGCGCAGCTCTTTGGCGCTCGTTCCTGGGTTTCGCGTCGGCGTCGGCGTCGGCCTCGTAACCAGCGCCTCCCCACTTTCATCCCCCCAGTTCGAGCCGGCGCTTGGCAACCGAAGCCTCGCAGGAAGCGCGGAGCAGCCGGAGAACACAAGGAAAGGAAGAGGGTTTGGGCGGGGGGGGAGGGGTCGCCGGAGGAAGCGCTAGCAGCGACTGTCTGATGCCGCTGCCGCCGCTAGCGAGTCAAGACAACGTGACCGCGTAGATAATAATAATAATTGGTTCACAGGAAGGGAAAGGCGCAGTATCTGTCACACGAGTTTGTGGACACCTGAACCGCGCCGTAAGGGAAGGGAGGAAGGTGGGAGTTAAAGTGTAAAGAGAGAAAGAGGAGCCGTAGTGGAGGGCTACGGAGTAATTTCGACCACTTGGGGATCGTTAACGTTCGCTGACATCGCACAGCACACGGACGCCTCTTCGTTTCGCCTCCATCGAAACGCAGCCGCCGAGGTCGGGTTCGAAACCGGGCATTCCGGACAGAGTCGGGCGTCTTACCACTGTACCACCCCGGAGGGGCATGACCGCGTAGAAAAACTGATTTATTTTTTATAGGAAGGGAAAGGCGCGGTAACTGTCTCACTTGTTTTCTGTGGACACCGCAACCAAGCCGTAAGGGAAGGGATGAACGCGAGAGTGAAAGTGGAAAGAGAGAAAGAGGAGTCGTAGTGGAGGGCTACGGAGTAATTTCGACCACCTGGGGATCTTTAACGTGCGCTGACATCGCACAGCACACGGACGCCTCTTCGTATCCCGTTCCTCTCGCTCGTAACGCGTCCCACGGCTGTGACAACCTCGCGAGGCACTTGTATAGATCTCGTCTTTGAGAATCAAGCATTGGTGTACCAAGTCGAACATATATCAGTCTATTTCTCCGACCACAAAGCTTCCTTCATGACTGTCAAGAACTGTTAGTGGAGTCTTTGTTAAATGAATACGTGTGAAAAATAAAAAAAAAATTCTGTGATAGCGCATACATGTGTTGCTCGATTTCTTTGCCTCAATCTATCGAAAAGGTGAAACGGCTTATTTGCTGCGCTCAAATTTCGCATTAGGAAGTAATGTAATCGTCGGTAATTTTTTTTTCTATTTTTGTTGTTTTTAATTCTTTTCTGCAATGCAAAATTTTGGTTTTGCTCGTCTTTTAATGTATATTTGCTTAAGCTCATTGTGTCTTTGACGATGCGGGCTGGGCAACGTTGCATTTTTTATTGGCCCAGTTAACTTCACTTTTCTGGTCGATGTGTATATTTTTTGTGGCGTAAACATGCATTATCTGGACTGCCGCACATGAAACATCAGAGATGCAACATACTCGCCACCTTCTCGAGGCATTGCTTGTGTGAATCTATGTTAAGCGTACAGCGCTCGTATTTGCCGTCAGTAGCAAATTTACATTTCACAAAGTACTAGCTGAGTTTCGCTATTACATTCGTTATTTGCCCAGAAATAAATAGCTTGTTGGCGCCAGGTGCCATGTTAACACTTTCTCTATGAGAATTTCCTACCTTGATGTAATCGTCTCTTCCAAGAGATCAGGAGGCCAATGCAAAGAGCGGGTTGTTTGCAACGCAATGTCAATCTTAAATACTTAAACTTGAACTCGATAGCAGGAACTAAATATGTGCTCTATTTTTGCTCATGCGCTCAGGATCAGGAGCCTTGCCTAGTTAGTGGCTCACGATCCAGGCACTAATCGCGAAGAAAGCGGCCCATTGCATTTTTTGTTTTAAATCTCCGTGACTTTGGTGAACAGTTGGTGAAGAGGCCGGCCGTTTTTGAAGAGCGCATAGCGAATGGGGACACACGGTGACACAAGGTACCGCATACGCATCTGTAATTTATGTAATTTATGTAATCCTAACCCTGTTAACCACTATGCTAAAAATGTTATTTTCTCTTATTTTAAGTAATATTTTATGTGCTACACGGTGAAAGGAAACTATCGCCTCAGTGTGTTCTAAATTGTGTACACTGTCACAGACATCTGTGACTAACCCCCAAAAAGCTTAGTTTCACACGTTCGGCCACGCTGGAAACCATGCTGATTAGCAAAAAGGTATGTTCCTGTTAATGAGAAAGTTCAAACCTTGGGAAAATAGTATATGCTCAAGTAATTTGCACGCTATAGATTAAAAGATATGGACCTATATTAGTATTGTTACGCTGCTTAGCAGCTTACTGTGAATTTGGGTTTAAAGGAAGAAGACCGAGAAACGGGCAGGACGATCTGGGCTCTGAGGCGCTTGCAACCAGCCTTCAATCATAAAGCAACTATTTCATCACCTACATTTGATGCTAGGTGCTGGATAAAAACGTCCTTGATTCGCCAGTATCACATCGCAGCCACCGTGTAGCAGTTTTGCCACCATTACCACCTCAAGAGCTCCTTCCAATAGCTACCACCCAAGGGACGCAGACTCAGGAACGGGGAGCTGAAGAACAGATATGACCTCGCCCCATTAGCGAAAGCCACGTACGTTCCATGGCGAGCCCGAAAATGACGTTGAAGAATGGTTCCGACTTTACGAAAGGTGCAACAGATTTAACCAATGGAGCTCCACCGCCCGCCTGTACAGCGTCGTTTTCTTCCTTGCTGTCACGGCTTTCACTTCATTTGACCACCACGAGAAAATCCTCCTGGAAACGATTATTTGAAGAGATCCCTAAATACTTTGAAGATACACTTGCAACGAAAGAATGCTCTGAGCACCAACTTTCCCGGTGAACCAAGCTGCCCGGTGAAACATGCACACGATACATCGAGGACGTATTCAACCTTTGTCGCACTGTCAACTGGTAAATGTCAGAAGAAGACAGTGTAGGGCACGTTCTCAAGAGGATTGCTGAGGACTTCTATAACTTCTTTATTTCGCGAGATAGCCTGGCTACGGTTCTAGATGCCATCAATGCAGTGCCGTGCATTTCAGGCGCTCAAAGCACGCCGGATATCACACAAATTCGGCTGCCTTTTAAATGTGACAACTTTTGCCAGCATTGACATCTTAGGGGCTGAAGACATCGCTTCTATGGTCAGGAGGACTGTACGCAGGCAACGCACAAATTTTTATTTACCTTAGCACCAGACATCGAGGTCCTTGCCATCATCGGTGTAGCGTAGAGCATTGATTGCACCAAACAGCGAACCGTTTCACATCCACGGTGTTCAGCGAACACAGCAACAGACGTCGTGCCATTATTTGCAGCAGCTTCCATCCCACCCGGATGAAATGCCTCATGGTGCGCCTCATCAAGCATCTGTTGCCTCATCTCGGCCTCCAAGGGATTTTGCGGTCAGCTATCAGAGCCGCTAGCCATCAGTATGTTACGGATGTGGGTACAGCGGACTCACCTTCCACTTTTTTCTTTGTCGCCGAGTTTCTCGACCCCTGTACAACGAGCACCACGCTTCAGGAATGACGCCCAGTGGGAGAAGACACCCGCTACCTTCTATGGGCCTTCTTTCCCAGAACGCGGATAAGGAGATTGCTCCCTAGCATCCGATTGCCCCGCCGCAGCGATAAGGCCGTTCAGCATTCTCACGTCGTCGCTTTATTTCTCAATCGCTAGGAAACTAGGTAGTGCGACCAATGGAGGTAAGGTCGCCGGACGGTAAATTTCGCGAATACTTCCGCCTGTCATGCTAGGAAACAAAGTATGAGTTTTTTTGGACAATGTCAAAACAGATTATTTTGTTTACACCAGTGTGTCAGTTATGAACCTTTCCTTTAGGAACCTCCTTTCACATAAAGTTATGATTGTGTGGGACGAGAACGGCACGTAGTGTGGAGTTGTGGGTGAAATTTTAGTTCTCCGTTTGGCCTGCGCTCATCTTTTGTTGTGCTTGGTGACGAGTGCTAATCGTTGGTGCTGAATTTGCGCTAGTGTGGTGCTACTCTAGGCATCAGAGCTGGTTAAATTTCCTTCAAGGCGAACGTTATTCCCACATTAGTGGAGAACATGTCCCAGAGTCAGGAAGGAGTTTTGTCCCTGAAGGAAGACGTGCTCCAGCCTGAGAGGACGCCAAAATTTGTGCCTGTGAAATCATCAGGACATGTCGTGGGCAAACTCAACAGTCGTCGAGCTAGATGTCTCGAACGGGGCGAAAAAAACTATTTTGGTGCTATGCGCCGTAGTGGACGCAATGGATGGTTGCGCACACCTCTGGACTGTGAACCTGTTAGAAGTGCCTGTTCGTCTTCCTTCTGGTTTGGCACTCGCGAGATTATCGAACCATGCTACCCACACCGTTGGAACTATTTCTGATGGCAGAGGAGCCTCGAAATGGATGTTAGAATATTCTGCTGACCGTAAGCGTACGGTCAAGAAATCCCTCCAGTCTAGTGACCGCCGTACGCTGCAAGACATTTTGACCATTCATGCTCAAGTGTTGGACTTTGACTTCAATGTATCGGCTAGGCGTTTCCCAGCTTCTCGACTAAAGCAATAAATTACCGCAGGAAACGCATCCTCGATTCGACAAAAACCTTACAGAGTTTCTTCGGCAGAAAGCACGATAACTCAACAACAGGTGGATTAAATGCTGCGGAAAGGAATCATCCGAGAGTCTTAAAGTCCGGGGGCCGCAAATATTGTGCTAGAGCGAAAGAAAGACAATTTTTGGCGATTCTTCATAGAGTACCGTCGTTTAAATGCGGTAACAAACCCAATTCTCGTATTTATGACGCAGTTGTCTTTATTCGGCGTCGTTTTTCTCCTCCATTGATTTGCGATCTGTCGATTGTCAAAATTCTCTGCATCAATCCGAACATTAAACAACTTATTTAGTAACACCACATGGTTTATGCGAATTTATTGTGATGCTTTTTGAATTATGCGACGCTCTCGCAACGTTTGAGTGATTTATGGACACTATTTTTCGTGGCCTAAAATGAGAAATACGCATGTAGTTACCTGGATGATGTCTTAATTTCGGCAAGCCCTTCCAAGAGCACAATGAGCCACTTCATATTGTTTTTGAATAAATCGACAAAGTGGGACTCACGTTTATCTCAAAGGTGTGCCATTTTATTACTCGACAAACTCTAGTTTTTGTCTTTCTCGTCAACAAGGATAGTATCAGGCCGGATTCACAGAGGATCGCTGCAGTATGAGACTTCGAAAGTCCATACATCCTGAAAAGCCTTTGCAGCTACATTAGACTCTCTTCATTGGTGGCTTCATTGATGGCTTTGCGCGAATTGCCCACCCCGTCGCTTCTCTCCTGCATAATGATTCGCAATTTGTGTGGACTCCCGAGTGCGAATCCTGTTTCAACCTGTTCAAGTCTTCTCAAGCCTCAACACCCTCCTGCGCCACTTCCGATTCTTCAACTGTGACGGAGGTTCACACTGACGCCAGTGGCATCAGTCTGAGGGCGGTGCTTGTCCATCTGCATAGTGGGGCTGAGTACGTTGAAGCCTACGCCAGGCACACGTTCATAAATGTGAACGCAACTGCACAGTCACCGAATATGAGTGCCTCGCAGTCGCGTTCGCTGTGCACAAGTTCTTACCGTACCTATATGGCCGTCACTTCCCTATCGTTACTAATAATCATACTCTATGCTGGTTCACCGGACTTGTGATCCATCTGGTCGTCTGGCGAGCTGAGCATCACACCTACAATGATATAACTTTAGTGTAGAGTACAAAAGTAAGCAGTAAAGTAAAAGTAAAGTAAAGTGAAGTAATGATACAACTTTAGTGTCGAGTACAGTGATGCAGACTACTTGTCACGCCAGGCATTGTCAACCTGTCATTGATGCAGACGGTTTCGAAGGGTGTTTAGCCTCATTGTCTCCGACGTTTCCTAGCATAGCAACCTTTAGGCGAGAGCAAGGGAGCGACTTGTCACTGCAGCCTCTTATAGAATAGGCATATAAGAGGAGCAGATTAAGCGCCATTCACCATCAAAGATGGTATTTTGTTAAAGAACTATACTCAGTCGACGGTACAGCCCTGCTTTTGGTCGTCCCAAAATTCTCCTCGCGCAAGTATTTCGCGCTATGCCCGAAGACATCACATCTGGACATATATGCTTCTCATACCCTGCACCGAATTTGCAAGCTTTTTCATTGGCTGCAAGGTAATAAGACGACTAAGCAGTATATTGCAACATTTGAACAATGCAAATGACTTAAGGCACGCACCACCATGCTTACCGGTCCTTTGCAGTTTATAAGATCCCCTACTTCACCTTTTGAAAGCTTGTAATTTACCTGCTTGGTCCTTTTCCAAAGCCTTTATAGGGCCGCCGCTGGGTTATTGTCTGCGTAGACTTTTTCACCAGATACGCAGAGACCCCTTCTCTCGTTTCCGCAAAGGCTGCTGACGTTTCGTCGTTCTTTCTACACTCCGTCATTCTTCACTGTGGCGCACCCCGTGTTATACTAAGGAATCATGTACGGCAATTTACTGCTGAAGTCTTTGAAGAAATGATC
Source organism: Amblyomma maculatum (assembly GCA_023969395.1). Classification (NCBI taxonomy): domain Eukaryota; kingdom Metazoa; phylum Arthropoda; class Arachnida; order Ixodida; family Ixodidae; genus Amblyomma; species Amblyomma maculatum. The sequence continues at coordinate 5,503 of JAJIZL010080093.1, read as the reverse complement.
CGGCTGTGTGGATAACACTACAGATTCTCCACGCCGTATCACCAGCAGATGAACGGTCTGACCTAGCGCACCAACCTTACCTTGACAACCATGTTGTTCGTGTACGTCTCGTTTGACGATAGCAACTGGGACGCGCTGCTACCCTATGTCACGTGCGCTTACAACACGGCAAATTATGAGGTTACGGGGTATTATCCCTTCTGTTTACTGTATGCCAGCACTCCCCGCGTTTTCCTCGATACCATCTATACGTTTTCCCCAAACAGCAACGCATCGGTTACCCATATGCTATGCGGTGCCGAAGAAACCCGAAGTTCAGCCCGCTTACTCACGATGGCCTCTCAAAGCCGAGCGAAAGACTACTACAACCTGCGTCACTGTGCAATGACTTACTCCCCTGGAGACTTTGGCTTTGGAAGCCTACCCGCGAGCGAGGATTGTACGAGACGTTTCTGTACAAGTACGAAGGCCCCTTCGTAGAGTTGGACCGACTGAACGACGTGAATTATGTCGTCGCCTCCTGCAAGACACAAGGCGTTCACGTGGGTCACCTGAAACAGTCCCATCCTCGATCGGTCTACTTTTCCCGATAAAGAGAATCGTCTGGCCCCGGTGGAAATTGTGACGTTGCCTAACAGTTTACTGAGGAGCTAGAGTTGAAGGGAAAAGAGGGAGACGCGTGCAGACCCGGTCTGGCCTCGGAGGCGCTTGCAACCAGTTTTCATTCACAAAGCCTTCGCCTGTATTAACACCTTTTCAACCGCTACAGTATCATTATTCCTATCACCTGCATTGTACATGTAACTATGTAGGTAATGTTCTAGTCATCCGGAACGTGTGCTTCATCAAGAGATTTTTGCAAAATGCTAGCAAGAATTTGCGCTGGAATGTATTTTGTGATGTTTAGCAGCCTAACAGTGCTATTGTCAGGTCCAGGGCTGCGAAACGATGGCAACCGTTCAACCTCCTGTGTTAATTGTAACTCTATGCATAACGGCTGTGGTATGAGAACATAAACTAATGCCCTTGTTAGACGGACAGAGTTAACCCTGGTTAGGCAAAACCGTGGTTGACGCATGTTACACGGTGGACCAAACCGTGGTTATGCCACTAATCGCGGTTATCGCGAACTGAGTTTGGCGACCTCGGTTTGCATCGTTAACCGAGATAATAGCGGCATCCATGGACAGAGGAAGCGCGTGGGCAGCGCCCGCGCCCGCGTTTTTATCTTTCCAAGCAATAATTTTTCTACACAAAACATATTTTTCCTCGAAATCATGTTTTATACCAAATATATTCTAAATAAAGCACATATTTGCGTACGGCTTTTCATTCAGCCGAATTGTGGCGTCAGTTCGTCTTTTCCACCCAAGGGTGGAAACCATAAACGATTAAGGCTCCCTATAACTCTGGAGTGCTGTGTAACAATAACGAACCGCGGTTTGAGATAACCACAGTTCATTTCGGTAACCGCGGTTAAGTCTATCTGTGCAACAAGAATATAAGTGAGCAGGTGATTGTTTCGTCCTGATAAACACTACAAAAATAATCATTGAATTCGCATGCAGCCCTACACAAACACTATTGCACACATCTGGAGACAGTATACGTCCACGCTGTCTCTTTCGCCTCCTCTCCCGCCTTTGCACTGGCGGTAGAGTCCAACTCAGCCACCCCTCTTTGGGCAGGTACTGTCATCACCCGCATTTCGGCGGAGGCGGAGGAGGCGGCAGTACCTTAGCATACACTAGAACGTCGGAGCCCCATAAGAATCATTGACTCGAAGCGATCGGTTATAAACTTTGCGAAAGCCGCATCTCTGAACCATAGTCCTCCTTCTAAGCATTTCTCCCCCTATCCGACCTTCTTTTCTCTGGGTCCTGGCCCACGTCGGCCACACAACTAAAGAGGCGGCTCATTTTTTTAGCTAGAGGTTTCGTCAGCCGAGCAGGAGCTATCATGATCTGGTGAGACGCCCGAGATCGTATGGTCGCTTACCACTACATCCCCCTGCACTACCGTGAGCAACGCTTTAGATATGACCATCCGTACACGTCTCTCCCTAAATAACTGCAAGTGAAGTGACGTCAGCGACAATTCCGTGCCTTCCTCTCCCCTACCTACATAGCTCTGGTCCACCCGGGACTGTTCACTCAGGCACGCGCCCTCTATGACACTCCCAAGGCGCATTTTGCGTAGAATCGTTGTTTCTTCTGATCGCATGCTTCCTCACATCATTACAAGTCCGCAGGATTCGTCACGGTCCGGTCATTATTTCTATTTAAATATCACTTTCTTTACAAGGTTTAGCACCATTTACCAAAATATGGCGCTTACAAGCACTTCTATCATTGTTCCTGAAGCTTCCTCCACTTTTGCTTATTTTTGTATGGAGAAGCTCACTTATCATGCGAATAAGCATAAATTAATCACGGCATTACAACGGACATTTGTAAATGAGGATCTGAATCTAAATAACATTGCTATCTACACTTTCTGGACCACGAAGCAAGGGATCTTATTCCGAATCGCCGACTAGAATAAGTTATTAGATACATTGGACAGTGAAAATGTCATGCGGAGGAGGTTTTCAGTACTAAACAGTACTAAACATCCGTGCAATTAGAATATAACTCGCTTTTGCCACTGCCGAGTGCTGTGATTTGAGGTCACGCTAACGCCGGACTGCTGTTCTAATGGGCAAGGAGACCATGTCCAGGACATTTTGCGACACACGTTTCCTTTCGTCGCGACCATCAGCATAAGAGTAGTGGCCCATCGCACTAGAAGTTTGTCAGGCATGATAAGCATCGGCGAGAAAGTGGAGCAAAGTTTTTATCACTCGGAGCACTCTTGAAGCGAGCGCCCGGCGCAATAAACAAGTAACGCGGTATTGCCCGGTAGCCACTTCTTCCGCCGAAGCAGGTGTTTTCTCCACGTTTGCTCACGGTTGCACATATGGTATGTCATTTCATTGTTTGATAAAATCATCTTTTGCTTGTAAAGTTCTGCTGTTGTGTCAATAATAACAAAGTAGTACACTCGGCGATTTAGCATGGCTTCACAACCAGCAGTGCAAGAAAGTAACATGACAGCAAAATGTTATTGAGACAGCAAGTGTAAGATCTTGAAAAAAATAATAAAAACAACCAAAACGCATAAAAACACGTGTGCCTCAGGTTTTATACAAATTAATAATAAACCAACAGACTGATATAGACATTTGACAAAAAATAGTCAACTTCATTTCCTGCAGGTTCATCGCCAATACTCTCAGCTCGAGGACTCACACCCCCTAGTACACTCTCTGGTTCGCCGCCACCGTCTCCATCGCTGTTTCCTCCAGTCCCAGCAGGCCCCCGCCCTCAACTTCCGCCGCGAGAAGATAAGTACCCAGAAGTGTTTTCGCCTGCAAATTCGCCAGTTTGGCCTCGGCCAGGCTCAACACATGGTGTGCCTCCCGTGCCACCGGCACGTCCGCCGCCACGTCCAGCTAAGCCTCCCATAAAGCAACAACCTGCACCTGGGAGCTCCGGGAGTTCAGGAGGGTACGCAAACATTCCTGATGGATTCCCCTCGAGGCCTGGATCCCCTTCGTCACTTGGACCCTCCTCACGACCTGCATCGCCCTCATTCCCTGGATCCTCTGCCTCGCTGCCTGCATCTCCCACACAATCTCGACCACAGTCGCGGCGTGGATCTTCTTCGCAGCCTGCATCCCCCACACGATTTAGACCGCAATCTCAGCCTGCACCGCACCAGTCTCATCGAAACCCTCCGGCGCATCCCAGCCAGCCAAGTCTTCATCCGAGCCAGGTTCAACCACCATATCGATATAGACCAGCTAAATGAACTCTTCTTTCTGTTCGCTTAACACAAGAAGCCACAACGTTTTATATCTATTGCATGCACGTTTTAATAAAAGCACCTTACATCCCCTAAAAGCTTCTGGAACGTATTTCTGGTGTATTCTATTACCAGAACATATTGAAACTTACGGTCGTTATTAATTTAGTATTCTTCCAGAAATGATCATTCTTTCTGCAGTTACACGTAGGTTGTAAATAAGGATAGTGCCTGCTCCGCCTGTTTAACATTGCCATGCTTGGTACATTCTCCAGATTTCCTCTCCGTCGGAGCTAAAAGTGGAGGCCTGTCTGGACTACATTACGGCTAGGTAACCTATAATGGAGAGCGTTTCAGCTACAAGGGTGCTGTTAACACCCAAAACTTGATATAGTATAAGCGAGGAAGTATCATCATTTCGTTAATTGCAGCATCTCAGAATGCTTGCCTAAAATGTAATATGTATTTTCTCTCCTTTTATGGCCGCCAAACATATGGCACAAATACTACTACGCGAAAAGTAACACAAAATATAATGGACAAAGATTGAGGGAACTCCTCAATCCACACGCCGTCGTTTTGGCAACACAGTAATGCAGGGGGAAAAATAAAGGGAGAAGGGGGGGGGGGGGGGGCTAAATGTGGCCTTAACCTAGTTATATTGGCAAAAGATATGCTTAACATATTTGTGTATGTTTTAGCAAAATTGCACGCAGCGTGAATAAGGAGAGACAAAAGCTTCGCTGGAGAGTAGACACGATGGCGTCTTAAACACTTTTGTTTTTCCCTTCCGCGGCTTCTTTTACATAACGCATTTAGGTTCGTTTTGAGGAAGCTAGGAGACACCGTATCTGTCTTTATTTAAAGTCGTCCGGAGCTAGCTCAAGGCCAATCGGAACCAGTGAGGCGAAGCCCGACGTTGCACCCGGAGTAGCACAGCATACGCTCTAACGATAGACGAAGAGTAGGCGCAGCTTGTGCAACCGTACAATAATTTGAAAAGGAAGCTGAAAGTGCCCCTCATAAACTTTATTATGGGCGAATGAAGCCAAAAAGAACGGCATATATTCATGTTGAGATCAATTCCAAAATTGCCGCTGGAAGAATTTTACAACTGTTGCATCGCTCACGGACAACTTACGAGTCACTAATGACGTTCATTCGCCTAAACATCTGGTTTGTTCACGCTCAGTTTTACCGCAGTGGCAACATTTTGGCTGCACGTTTCACTACACGCTAGCTTCGTATGCTGCACTTTATACTATTATGGTCTGTATCATTGCAAGTTCACATGAGCTACAACAGATATGAAGAAAATGAAAGTTACGCGCAGACCATGCTCCTTAACACACCCTACTGATAGGTACAATTATGCAGGCATTCGACTTATATCCACGCTACGGTTGTGGAGACTGAATGCGTAGATATACCGGCCATGGTGCGCTCTGCTTTCCAACACACAGCTGTGGCGAAACGAGTGAAATTCCTGTTCGCGCCCGTTCCCACAGCATTATCCGTGCCTCTGTTAAGCGACTTTATGCACTCATTAAGAAGTTCGCATGACTTTAACGCAATAGAGTTTCCGAAGCAACACAGAGCGATATATAGGTTTATATATATATATATATATATATATATATATATATATATATATATA